>JAHBBA010001080.1:0-33131 GCA_018806925.1 Skeletonema costatum | reverse complement strand
ACGCACAATGATACTCATGCATCGTACGGGCACAGTACCCTTACATGTTATGTACTAGTCTGAAACAACAACAACAACAAGATGCAAAATTCCAGCGCGGCCTCCTCTTCCCTTCAACTCAAGAACACTGCAGCCCTCACTTCTCCGAAGCTTGGATTGCTCGTGGCATGCATCAATAATTGCTCTCATGTGCATTCTACCATACTACACGGCGACATCGCGTTGACGGGCACAGTCTTTCTGGCATGCGGCTACTCGGCTACATCATCTACAAAAGTGGTCGAAAAGACAAAATGATTACTGTTCCCATGGCACGTTCGATGTATTTTCAGTCATTAAAGGTATGACCAGCTCTCAGCCACACGAATACCTCCTCCAATTAGGCAAGAGCGAAGCAAAAAGAACTGTATTCCGCTTGCCGCTGGCCCATCTTTCAAATAACACCTATTCCAAAACTACGTCGAGTTTTCGTGGTTAGTGATGTGCAACTGGCTCGTCGTATACTACAAGATTCAGCATCTGACAAGCCGCCAGAGATTTACAGCTCGTTCGAAAACATTACAAATAGACCCGTCATGTTTACATCAAGGAATTCTGCCCTATACCAAGTCAATTCGGAAGATGGCACACGTTGCATTCTCTCAGAAGAAACAGATGCACTTGATAATCAAAAAACCATGTGGATCAGTGGCTTGATGGTCGTCTGAGAAAATTCAGCATCAGTGGCAAATCATTTGATCCAGTCGATGAGGCCCTTGCTGTCACGTTCTATATTATCTGTGAGGCTGCCTTTGGGTATGAGGCGTCGTATGATGAATTCAGATTATTTACTGACAACTTAGACATGGCTCTTACAGAGTTTGCCTATCGTCAGAGCACCAATCCGCTACGGAAGCTGTTCTGGTTTTCTATTGCCTGGAGTTTGGAAAGCTAGAAGGGCAGCAAAGCTTGTCATGGAGTTTGCAGAGCGAATGAGAAGTTCATACAACACTAGGGGAAATGATTCATTTATGGATTTATTACGTAACAATCAAGACCTTGATGCAAAGCAACAAATTAGTGAGATTCTTATGTTCTATGGCTGCAGGCCACGAAACTACAGGATCAATGATCTCGAATGTAATGATTCAACTTTCAAAACACCAACAAGTACAAATCAAACTACGAGAGTCACTATTGAAGACTAAGAATGGCGAGAAAATAGAGGACAATGCCTACTTCAAAAACATTTTACTTGAAGCAAATAGGATATTCCCCGTTGCACCCATGGGATCAACACGCGCAACTCGAAGGGATTTCACTCTGAATGATGGAACACGCATACCAGCCCACTCGATTTGTTTCCTTCCACAATATCTGAGCTACAAAGACACGACAGTTTTTGAGAATGAAGATGTGTTTGATCCCGACCGGTGGAATCAGAGTACCAAAGATATGATCGATACAGCAAGCTTGGCATTCAGTCTGGGTCCTCGCAATTGCCCCGGAAAGCCACTGGCAATACAGGAAATGAATTATCTTTTGCCTCGCCTGCTACTCAAGTACTCACTGCACCAAGAAAGAGAAGGCCAAGCAGAGTATCGAGTAATTATGAAGCACACAAAATCACTGCTAAAAGCGAAGAAAGTAGGATTGGCGATGAGCAGCAATGAGTCATCAGAAGAAGAGGTGGTTGAATCGAAAGATGCTACGTCTTTGCGCCAACCAAATGCTTTTGGTGTGAACTATATCGTGCGTAGACTGATTCAACTACTTGCTGCAGTCCTTGTCGTTGGAATGACACTCGCTACGCAGACCGCTACAACCGCAGAAACATGCGTCACTTCAGATCAACGTGACTTCAAGATAGCTGTCCTCACTGAGCCGTCACCAATTGGCTCTTATATCTGTGGACAGTCAAAAAGGATTGAGTATCTAATGAACTACCTTGTTACAAATGGCAATGATACGGTCGAGCTGATTACTGCCGAAATAGACAGTGCATCCAAGCCATCGTCGTGGCAGGGAGTTGGTATTCATTACACGTTTGGCTTTGGATTGCCAAGCTACAACCAGATTAGTATTTCATTCGATTTTACTGGCAAGGCATTACGTGAGCTTTATAGATTTTCGCCAGATGTGATACATGCAACTACACCTGGGCCTTTATTGTTTCCTTCGGTCATCGCATCTCGACTATTCAATGTACCAATCGTAATGAGCTGTCACACTCATCTAACGGCATATGCTGCGGCATACCTCCCACCTATCATCAACAAGATTGCCGAGTGGTTCCTGTGGAGATTTACTGAGGTCGTACATTCATTTGCAGACTTGACTCTTGTTACCAGCCCACAAATTCAAGAAGAATTCGTTAGAAACAGAATAGCAACATCCCTTTGGCAAAAGGGGGTCAACTCTACACAATTTCACCCACACCATTACAATGTTAATATGCGGTCTCGAATGACTGGTGATCATCCTGAAGAATTCCTAATTACATACATTGGTAGGCTTGCAGAAGAAAAACGACTAACTCTGCTGAAAGACGTCATTCAGAACATTAATGGAGCTATCCTATGCTTTGTAGGGACTGGCCCGCACGAAGGGAAGTTAAAAAGACATTTTGAAGGCACAAACACAATCTTCCTTGGTCAACTGACTGGTGTTGAACTAAGCCAGGCGTTTGCGTCGGCAGATGTGTTCGTAATGCCAAGCACATCAGAAACGCTGGGTTTTGTTGTGCTGGAAAGTATGGCAAGCAGGGTGCCTGTTGTAGCCGCCAACGCTGGTGGACTGAAGCATCTGATTCAAAACGCAACAACAGGATTTTTGGTATCACCAGACAAGGCAGAAGAAATCACTCACAGAGTACTGGAGTTAAAGGCAAATACTACTTTGCGTGACCACATAGCTGATGCTGCCCGAAGAGAATCGGAACTTTGGTCTTGGGAGAGTTCAATGAAAGCGTTACGGTTCGACTTGTATCCAAGAGCAATACAAAACTGTGAGGAGAGACTTGAGAAGAAAGCGTGGAGGCTATTAAAACAACTGCTCTCATGGCAATAGTTGAAACAGTATGTCTCTTCTTTTACTCAATCAGCATTTATTTTGTTTCTATTATGCGGTGACATTCGGAAACGAAGTAACATTGCCTGACACCACTTGTCATCATTACCAAATTAGTCTCGTTATTGTTGGTGTTGTTTTGATGACTATCATGCTTCAAATCATCCATATTCTCAACATCATCGCTATGAACCGGCAGCGTTTTATCCAGCATCTCCGAGCACATCTTTAGAGGAGGGGAAACATAACCGAAATCGGTTTTGGGACTTGCTGTTTGAAGAGAAGGAAGACTTTTGTGATTACGAGCAAGTCTACGGAGGCAAAGTTGTGAATAATCACCCGGATGAGCTGTGGATTTATATCAATGGACTTAATTGTTACCTGGAGGTGGAAAGGAAGAGTGTAAGAAGATGTACGAAATATTCGGTAGGCCTGTGAAACTACTTCACAATCCGACTGATGGAACTTTTCTGGATATCATGGAGTGTATGATGGGTAAGACTGGATTGCTCAGGCATTGGTTCACGCGCCCGAGGGATTTTCTGAAGAACGTGCTTGGTGAAGAGAATCCTTCCAAGCTTTGAAGGCTCGCCGTCCGGTCGGTCGGTTGCGGTTGGCTTGCAAAATCTTTGGGCAGATGGAGGCAGATGGAGGGCAGATGGTCTCGATTTGTATCAACGTAGGAACAAGTATCTATTCATCCCCGAAGGTGACGTTTCGGGCGCTTCTCACGCGAAAGATATCTTTTCTTTTCAAAGCTCAATCAACTGTTCAGCTGTTTAGCATGTTGTTAGCATGGTAGGTAAGCTTTTACTATTGCTGTAATCGTTGAAGGCAAACAGTCCTCCTTACTTATCTGTTGCAGTGTTGCGATAATACATCATGAAGATCACTCTAGCAGCAGCTGCCCTACTCTCTCTAGCGGTTCCAACCGCAGCATGGACCGCCGTCCCGCTCCCATCAACTAATGTCCGCTCTTCTCCGCTATCCAGACGCAACCCTTCTCATCTTCAAGTTGGGATCCTTGAAGATGGGGACGCCGAGGAAGTTGCCTCCGCAAAGGAAGTTTCCAGCCAAATGTCGTTGCCTCTTAACTTGGACCGGAAAGCTTTGAGAGCCGTCTCACTCATCACCACGGTGGCTGGCGCATTAGTAACACTTGCTGCTACTTGTACCCAGCCTGTTATGTCACTATCCGGTGGGTCGATCTCATCTACCGTTGCTTGGATCATCACTCTAGGCATCGCTTTTGGTGCTAATAGCATTGGCTTAGGAGGAGGGTTTTTTATCGGCTTCACCCTTCTATGCTTTGTGTTCGGAATTTTTGGAAGCCCGATGTCATTCTTCGAGCCTGCACCACCGGAACCACAAGTGAAAATGGTTGATCCTAGTAGTGTGGAGGAAGTAACTGAGAAGAGTTTGGTAGCTAGAACTCTCAGTATGATCATTCGTATTCCTTTTCAAATCATTTTGGTCATCCTTGCGATTACAGACACTATCTTTAGCACGACATTTTTGGAGGAGGGAAAAGATAGAAGGAATCCGTTTTGGGACTTGCTGTTTGATGAGGAAGAGCAGTTTTTGGGTTATGAGGAAGTCTACGGTGGAGAAGTTGTGAATGATCATCCGGATGAATTGTGGATTTATATCAATGGAATCCAAACTGACCTTGAAGGTGGAAAGAAACATTGCAAGAACATGTATGACATGTTTGGAAGGCCTGTCAAACTAATGCACAATCCGACAGATAGTATTTTTCTCGATATCTTTGAGTGTTTGATGGGTAAGACTGGATTGCTCAGGCATTGTACTACGGGTCCTCGAAAGTTTATCAAGCAAGTGTTGGAAGAAGAGATGAAGAAGGACTATAAGAAGATTGTATTGGTAGCACACAGCCAGGGAACAATCATTACTGGCAATGTTATTGCTGACTTCAATGATATCATCGATGGTACAGAGGAGTGTAGTGATGAGGAGAGAGCACTTATCAAGGATAACATGAGCAAGATGGAGGTGTATTTGGTTGCTAGTGCTGCTCATTACGTGAATGGAAAGTATGTCAGCAATCTTGAATGTCTCTCAAACCGTGGAGACCCTGTTGCCGTTGCCGGTCATCTCTACCCAGAGGTGTTGAAGCGTTTTTGGTTTAACACAAGAGGTGCTGGAATGCTTTACAATGATTGCATTGATCAAGTTGAGAAGGCGTCATGGGTAAGTCGCTTCGCAAAAATTTGCCCAGTTTTGCGTGTGCATGTCTAATTGAATGTTGTAATCTTTATCGTATCGAATGACAGGGTCACATGATGGAAACCAACTATTTGATTCCTATTCAGAAAGGAGCCTTCTCTGGAAGCAAGTTGGTCACGTCCTATTTATCTAATAAGCCGCAGGAAGAGAGTGCATCTGAGACTTCCGAGTTGCTCCCTTAATAAGTAGGATCAGGTGTTGTTATTTACTTGCTGGTACTCCTGTTATCCTCTGAGCAGGGATGGGAAATCATTCAAGATATGTTTGAAGGTGATACTGTTCTTGTACTTAATCAGCCTTTGTTTTGTTACTATTATGCGGTGTCATTCGGAAACGAAGTAACATTGCCTGACACCAGTTGTAGATTTTGTGCCGATACAAATATTCCATGATGGTTAATGAAAGCATGATTACAAACATTGGAATAGCCCAGAATTCTTCTGCTATAATATGTCTTTTGTCGCCAGCACTGCTGTTATTCTCCATCAGTTTGAATACATCTACAGCTGCAGTAACTTGTGTCAGGCCCAAACCAATACCCAATACCATCTGGGCCGTGGACATGCAAGCTTCCAATCGTCGACACTTTATGATGTCCAATTGTTTCATTTGACTTTCTTTTGTTCCTCTGAATTGATGATCGAGTAGCCTCCCATGTGCTTGTACTGCTGGTGAGGTCGTTACTGCAATGACTAAACCCGAAATAACCATAATAGCCAAAAATGTTGTACGAAGATTGACCAACATTTGCTGTTCCAATAAGATGCCATAATTATCATCTTTGGCTGCCAATATCTTTGCAACTAGGATTGTATTGTAAACGTAGTGTGTTCCGAAGACAAAGAAACCTATGGCAACTATCGTGTGGGAAATGTGTGTTATCACTGGTCTACCGAGTGGAATCCAAGCATCCAAATAAAGTGAGACTGAAGTAACCCATCCATCCATTCTTAATGCACTTGCCAGAGAACTGCAAACTTGACCGGTACACTGATTCTCAAGAAGAGAAGCTTGCCAAATGGCCGTCAAGAAGAAACATGGACCAAATATATTGCAAGTGATTACAAATATCCAATGAGGCCACTGATGAATAGCCAGTATGGCCTGGCTGAAGAATCTGTACATGACTGGGCGCGGCGATGATGTGTCTCGTAATCTTTCAAGACGATCAATATAGATTGTCAGTCCAGACCCTACAATCAAGGTGGTGCCGCTAACGATAGGAACAGTCCATTCATACATCTTTTAACGACTTGGTTGCTGATCCTGATGATCGTCTATCGCCTGCTGCAGTTACCCGATATGATGGCATAAGAAGTAAGAAGCAGAGAGAGCGGCTACCAAGAAGTTGAAAAGGAAAGGGAATCTTTTTTCATACCCCTTCCACGGCGGAACTAGTACCATACTCTTCGCCCTAGTGCTCCCGCCCCACAAAATGCATGCCATCATTATTCTGCACTCGCTCATCTACATAATGTATTCTTCGGCAGCAGTCAAGGTTGTCTCTTCTTCCCATCGAATGATATAGTGGCCAGCTGCAGTATGATTGCGTCGGCTCTTGCTGCTGGAGGAGATGGCATAGATAGTAACTCGCCCATAATAATATGTGCAACCCACGTACTTGCCAGCATGGCGATTGGATTCATCTTGGTCGTCATCCTATTTTGGAAACCAGTCCTACAATCAAAGAAACCAGTCCAATCAATACCAATGCTTCCCAACTCGCACTGGATTTTAGGTCACTTGTTTTGGCTACTCGGTAATGAATACTTGGTGAAACAACAGATCTTACTTGAGCATGCCGACGATCAAGGGAGATGCTCTTGTTGGATTGGTACACAACCTTCAATATCGTTGACAAGTGGTGAAGATGCCCAAACACTACTAAGAAAGCATCACACTCGATTCAGTGCTCCAATATTGAAGCATCACTTTGAAATGCTAGCTGGGAAGCGAAACCTCTTGCTGCTCAATGGAAAGGAGTGGAAATACTATCAGTCTTCGCTCAAATCAGCACTTCATAACCAAACTAGGGCGGATCCTACGCTTTTACAAAGAATCACGGTGCAAACGACAAGGACTCTTGTCAAGAATATCCAAGCAATGATAGGCAAGAGCACTTCGGATGAAGCAAAACAAATATATTGTCCGGCTATTGATGGGTATATGAAAATGATAACTCAGGATGTCTTTGGATTAGCCGCATTTTCGCATTCCTTTGAATGTTGTAACAATTTGCAGTTATCTAGATTTGCCAAGGCGTTTGAATCTATTGAATATGACATTCTGGACCGCTGTTTACGCAATACGCTATTACCACAAAACTTGATCTACTCAATTCCAACCAAAAGAAATATGATGTTATTGAACAATAGACGATATATAAGGAGCTTTGTGAAGGATATTATTCATGATCGACTCAGTAAACAGCATGATGGAAATGATACTGATAAGACTACATCAAAGTGCGACATATTAGACAAGCTCATTGAAACACATGTAACAAAGCAGCGGCAGTTTCAGCAGGGAGACCAGAACAACGAGGAGGATCTTATTGATATTGTACTCAGCATTTTACTTGCTGGCTACGACACAGTCACTATTGCACTTACCTATGCAGTGTTTCTGGTAAGTCGTCATCCGCATTGGGAGGTAAGGTGCCTCGAAGAGATACGACGGCGCAACATGGATTTTGACGACGTGCACAATCTCCCAGATAAAGTTGAATTTCCACTTTGCAGAGCAATCATTTTGGAGACATTGCGATTGTACCCCGTAGCTACTGCATTGAGTCGATCACTAGAGAAGCCTTTGCAACTTGGAGGAACAGTTACAGTACCTGAGAAGTGTCATGTTGGGATTTCAGTATGGTCGTTGCATCGATCTGAGAAGCACTTCCCAGAACCATTGGAATTTCGTCCAGACCGATGGGTACGATATTGCTCAACATCCGAGCAATGGATAGAGAGAACAACTCAAACAGAATGCGAAGAAGACTACTGTTCTATACCTGTTGGAGACTTGCAGTCTTTTTTAGCGTTTTCATCGGGAGCTAGGTCTTGTCCTGGTCGATCATTTGCAATAGAGGAGGCATCGCTTGCACTTGCTGTAATGATGGACGGTCTCAAGTTTGATATTGATTCGAGTTATCAACCAGAAATGGAGTGGAAGGTAATTGTTCAAAAGCCCAAGGGTGGTGTACCAGCTAACGTTGGATTGAGACCTTAGGATGTTTGGCAAAAGGCATATCATCCAAACTACTGCGAGATGATAACAGCGCCTGCAGTTGGAGCTGCGATTCACGAACTAAAGGAAGTAATTGATACAGCTCCAAGCTTGTTATTCCACCTCCAAAACAAGAAAGCTGGACATCGATGCCTTGAAGTCAAGATTTGAGTGCTTGATTGAAGGAGATGCTGCAGAATATAACATCATCTCTATGGCACCTGACTCAGTTCGAAAAACATGTTTGGATAACTTCTTTGATATAGACAATGAGGTGTCTGTTACACAAAACATCAAGGAAAATCTGAAGGCTTGCGCAGGGCCTATCCAGGAGCGGCCACTTTGTATCAGAACCTGGCACAAATTTCGGCAATGGAGAGAATAATTGAATTGGCTGGTCATTCTTGAGTTAATTTGAAGAGGCGTCTGGTGGAGGAGTATGTAAGGGTTCTTCCTTCTTCTTTCTCGGTCCGATCTCACTCTGTACACCATGCTCAAGCAGGTGTTTTGGCTTATTCATTCCTCTTTCTTCTTGCTGCGGTGAAGTCACACAATATCAGTTTTTGCGGTGCGATGAGATTGAGTGTATGTCTCTGATAATGTCTCTGGAGTTTATACCACCCCAGCTGATGATAATGTAATGATGAGTGTGTTTTAGTATCCAATCGGAATGTAATTGTAATGCGCGTTTAGATTTCAACATATGAATAGGTATAGTAAATGCTCCTCTCAACAAAATCGTGAGAGTTGCTAATGGTAAAATAATGAACTCTACTCCCAAGCCTGATGCATAACCCATTGCTGTTACGATCGTCTCCGTCGCGTTACAAATCCAAGCAGCTTCTCTCGACAGCCGCATCAAACGATCACCTGATAAGTATACCATTGTGATCGGATAGAGTATCGTATCCACATACGCTTGAGATTGAGAACGATAGAGAATTACTCGTTCTTCTCCTCGTCTGCAGCCTCCTTGGCCTCATTGGCCTTCGCCTTGGACCTTGATCGCGTCGTGCGAGAAGGGAGGACATCGGCACGTGCAGCCATCTCTTTTTGTGCTGCTTCCAGCTCCCTCTTCAACTGAGCGCATTCTTTATCCTTGCTGGACATTTCCTTCCTGTACAAGGCATCAATTTTCTTCTGCCCGGCCAGGAATGCACGCTCCTTTGCCTTCATCTTTTTCGCTGCATCCCGTTCAACTTGTTCTTTCGCAAGCTTCAGCTTGAGCTCGTCCCTTTTCTCTCGCTCAGCCTCTTTCTTCTCTAGATTCACCTTTGCGGCATTGAGCTGGCGTTCTTTCTCCTTCAGCATGGACAATGCAGAAGCACTTGTCGCTATGGTAGACTCGTCGTCGTTGGCCTTCTGTATGTATAGTTGTATTTCCAACTCTTGGATCCTTTCCTCAGCTTTTCAAGGCGTTTTGTCTCCATCTATTCGTCATACTTCTGTGCGTTTCTTTCAACGCTTTTGAATTCTTTCGAGTTGTTTGTATTCATCCTCTCCGCCTCTTCGTAACACTTTCGACAGAAGTCTTTCAAATCGGAAAAGTTGTTCATGTCCTCCTCTTGATGCGTATTCTGCTGCTTCTCCATTATCTCCTGATGATTCCCTGACAATCAGGTTGAGCAAAAATGGAATGGTGCACAGACGCCGTGTTGGATGGAGGCGGATACATGTATCGTAGCTTCGCTGTCTTCGAGTGAAGTGCATCTCAAGAAGAGATCTCGTATTGTGACATTTACAATCTTTTCAAAATCTGTCTGATCTGTGACTCATTTTTCTTCCGCTGAATGAATGACTCATCACGCACGGCAAATAAACGCAAGTGTTCTCATTCTTCTCGAATGAGAGCGGGTGAGGGGTTACAATAGCAACGAATCTCCAAGTGCCAAGCATTTTATCTATCGACAGCAACAGCAACAGCATCCACCATGGCCCCACGAACAGCCACCTCGCCGGAGCAGCAGGATAGAAAATTCTCCTGCGCCACTACTTCCTCCACACTCAATGCCGCTGCCAAAACAGCAGCAGCTGAATCCGAATTACCATCCATCTACATCGAAGCTCTCGGCCACTTGCTGCAGGATGATATTCCCCCTCTAGCCACCCTTCCTGACCAAGATGTGATTACGATTGCCAAGGAAATTCTACAGAATATCTACACCAAAGAATGGAGCGAGGCCGGACAGTGGGCAGCGGAGGAGGCAAAATTATACAAGCTGGGTGGTTCTGCGGCAGATGTCTCCATGGCAATGGGAAAACTTGTCATGGGTTCTGCTTTGATTGATTACCTACGTACTTTTATCGAGGCTATCGAATACAAACTTGGCGTGGAGGGAGTGAAGGAGCCTGAACTGTTGACCAAGAAGCGCAGTGTAGGTGACGATGTCGTGTATGGCCCGATCAATGTGTCAGCCACACTACCCGGAAACACATTAGAAATTTGGACAACTCCCTCTGATAATATGGAAAGCGAAGAAAAAAAAGACACTGAAGAGTCCAACAATGAATTAGGAAAAGTTGCCGTAGTGCTCGGCGCTGGAAATCAAAGCATGCTCACAATCATTGATGTGTTGGACAATGTGCTTCGCCATCGGCGTCCTGTTATTGTAAAAACACCATCCACTCCGTCCCTGGTTGGCTGCTCCCTATGCTATTATCTTGGAACCACTTGCCACACGAGGTTATTTCAGCCAGTGTGAAGATGTGAGCGTGGATGTCACCAAGACGTTGCTATCTCATCCAGCCGTGAAGCATGTTCACATCACTGGATCATTTAGTACTGCCAAGGCAGTAGAGGATGTCTTGCAGAAGGCTAATCCTACGTTGTCATCTTCTAAAGTCAAATCAATGGTCACATCTGAGTTGGGTTGTGCCACTCCTCAGATCATTGACGATGGTGACTACACTGAGTTGGAGTTGTTGCACGCAGCAAGCATGATTGCGTGTGGAAAGAAGTCAAATTGTGGTTCCAATTGTCTATCACCTCAAGTTGTCGTAATGTCAAAGCAATGGAAACAAAAAGATCTCTTCAGAGAGAAGCTGTTGGAAGAATTGAAAAGACAGCCTACCACTCCTTGCTACTATCCTGGAAGTGTAGATAAGAACAAGTCTCTGGTGGATGGCTGTAAACAGTTTGGATCAAAATGTACAACAATTGTGGCTCCATCTGTGTCTGAGGAAACGGCAGTTGGTGAGGGCGATCATGTTGTGTTGGTAGAATGTGGGACACCTGGTGAAGAGGGTTTCAATTCCCAACCACTCTTGGTCGAAGCATTTGGCCCCACGCTTTCCATTATTGAGCTTGACTCAGAAAAAGATGAGAATGAAATGTTTCTTGCCAACGTTGTTGTGCCATTCCTCAACAACAAAGACAACATTTTTGGCAGTCTATCTTGCTCCGTTTTCACTCCATTGTCGAAGGGATCGTATGAACGTCTAGAAAAAGTACTATCCACGCTCAACTATGGTACCGTTGCTATCAATCAAATGAATCTTTTCGGATATACAGCCTCAGCCAAGGGTGGGATCTGGGGAGGTCATTCTCTTGAAACACTTGGTCAAAGCGGCAATGGAAACATTGGTGACCTATTCGGAATTATTGGCAAAAACTCAGCAAAAGTTGTAGTGTACGGTCCTTCATTGGAAACAAAGCCTCCGTTAGATAATGCCAGTCCTCCTCCTACAGTTGTATTGGATATTGTTCGTGAATTTGTTTGTACCGATAGTATCTTGAAAGGAATGGGAAATGCTCTTGCTTTGGTTATCAGTCGAACATTTTATGGAACTCTTTCTTACTTGCCAATTGTTGGACGTTTCGTTGGAAGTAAATGAAGTAATTGAGCCTGTGTAAGACATTGAGCAAAGTAGTAGTAAGACTTTAACAGTCATTGTACCATAAAAAGTATGCACTGCTGAGATTGTTCTACCATTTTACAGCCATTTATTTTAGGGAACTTCCGCCATCCATCACTCACGCACCATCATCACACCGCCCATTTCCCTTCGTTGCGTGCACCATGCCCCCATCATCGCTACCCTTGACCCTCCTGTGCTTAGCTGTCGTCCAATCATTCGCTCTCCAATCAACTCTCTTCGCTGATAGTAGCATTGCAATGGCTTCGTATGGAACACGAGGTCACAACAATTTTTCGCAGCGCCTTTGTTCGAAGCTTCGTAGGTGGTGGTGGGAGGCTGACACGTCGTGCTACACACAACAACAGAAGTAATACGCAACACTTATTCCGATCATCTTCGTCATTTCCGCTACATCTATCATCCAGCACTATGCGGAGCAGCAGCAGCGCAGCACTAACAGCCCTGAAGAGTCAGCAAATGGCGTCAAAGAACAACGAGAATGGAGCAACTACGAAAAACTCGTCCGAAAACTATACATGACAAATCTATTCAATCCAGTCAAATTAGGATTAGAAAACATGGAAAAACTACACAAAGCAATAGGGAGTCCCATGGACCAGCCAGACATATCCGTGATACACATTGCTGGATCCAATGGCAAGGGTCTCCGTCGCCCTAAAGACAGCCAACACACTACGCCTGGCAGATTACAAGGTTGGCTTGTTTGTTTCCCCTCATATATCCTCCTTTCGTGAACGGATTCAAATCAATGGAGAGCCACTCTCGGAAGCTCAAGTGGAGAAGTACTTGAAGGAAATATATGATATTTGCGAAGAGCAGGAGATTCCTGCAACCGTTTTTTGAAGTTACTACCGCGTTGGCATTTCGTGCATTTGCACAAGAAGGAGTGGAGGTGGTAGTGTTGGAAACTGGCTTGGGTGGAAGGTTGGATGCTACCAATGTGATTAAGCATCCTGCTTTGTCGATAATAACTAGTATTGGGTTGGAACATACTCGGATATTGGGAGATACTGTCGAGTTAATTGCTTTAGAAAAGGGTGGTATCATCAAAGAAGGTCGTCCTGTGTTGGTTGGCAATAACGTCCCTTTTGAGACTCTGAAACAATGTGCGGAAGAAAAGAAAGCATCCCAAATATATCAGTGTGAAGACTTATTGGGTCCAGAAGAGGAACAAATTATGATTGAAGGAAAAGAGACCTTTGAGGATTATGATGCCGAGAACTCAAAAATATCCAAAGCTGGATTAATACTGCTCCAATTCCATTTGGCTGAACAAACGTTCGACACAGACAAAACACTAAAGATTATCCTGCCCGATACAATAGATGCAGGTGTTAAGATACGACCACCCTGTCGGTTTGAAGAAATGGACATTAAGGTTGATGAGAAGACCGTCAGAGTTATCTTAGACGTGGCACACAATCCACAAGCAATTGACTATCTTATTGCCAAACTTCGAGCGAACTATCCAACTGCAAATCAAAGAATCGTCGTAGGAATGTCAGCTGACAAAGATCTGAAATACTGCACCAATAACCTTCTGGACTACGTGTCTGATCCAAGTAAGCTTCACCTGGTGGAAGCTTCTCATCCTCGTGCTGCATCCATTTCATCAATTCTTGAGGCAAATCCGAAGCTCTCTGATTCTCACTACGAGGTACCTCAAGCAGATGATCTGAACAAAGATGGAGAGAGACGTTTCGTCAGTGTCAACGCAAGTCCAGAAAGCTCTCAAGTTGGCGACAGAGAACAATGAAATGCTTGTGGTATGTGGTAGTGTTTTCATCATGGCAGATGCGAGAGAAACATTAGGTATTGTAGAACCTAGGGATAGTGCTGTGATAGCTGAGGTGGCAGGAGCAGGAATGAGAAATAGTCAGGAGAACTTTAGTGACTCTAAAAAGAATTAACAGGTCTTTATTAAATGGTATCGACTTTATCCGCCTCTCGCTCTTCGACGTTGTAAGCAGTTAGAATCTCTTCCCGGAGTACATTGGCTCTATCACTGTCAATTGCATCTTCCTTCTCCAAGCCAATTGATGTTGCATCGGGAGAATCTAATAACTCGGCAAGACTAAACTTTGAAGCGACAACTTCTGGATGATGAGAGTCAAGAATTTGAGATCTCACATGCAAAGCAGCTTCATATAAATGCCTTGCTTCTTGGATGATTCGATTGAGCTTGACATTTTCCGACGGATCTTTATTGTTAGCATCCATCAAGCTCAATCTCGTCCAATCAGAGTAGTGTTTGAGAAACACAGCCAAGTTTTGAGCGGCCGTGGCTGCAGAAAGGGTGGTAACCTTGCTTGCGGACCCTTGAATGGCCACAAACTGACCGTCACTTGTATTGCCACTATCACCACTCCCACCACCTAAAGTACTCTGCTGCATTGCAGTAGCATTTGCACGTCTTTTCTCACGCTTTCCGTTCTTTCTCCGCCATTTTTCGTTCCTTTTTCGACAAGCTGCGGTCTTTCTTTGGAGGCAGAGTCAATCCAGTTCGCCCGCTCACCTGCTCTGCATTGACAGCTTTGTTATTGTTACCCAGCGGTACGTACACCAATGCAGCCACACTTTCCCCTCTCGGATTCTCAACTGCTGTATGCAATGCTCCTCTAAGATGTTCCTCTCGCAGCATCCCATCTCCTTTGAGTTAATTTGGAGGAAGACGTAGACTTGGCAGCAGCTCGAGCAACAGCCTCGGGTATGTAGGCCTCCATTTCCTTCGGATCTTTCATTTCCTTACTTTGTTTCAGTTTTCGCAACTCTCCCTCAATCAAACCACCCATTCTACCCTTCCTCTCGGCAATAACCGCCGCTGCAATGGCTGACCCTAACTGAGTCCGACTCTGAATAGTGTGTGGATGATTGGTCCCAGCTCCGAAAGACGGATCCGATATGCCTCATCAAAGTATTCAATTGCAGATTCATTGAGTTGCATTCGTTCCAGAGCGGATAACTTTGTCTTTTCCTCAGGATTGTTGCTGTCGCGAAGTGTTTCTAATTCTAAATTATTGTCGTCTTCGTTTTGTCCAGAAGCATCATTGTCATCTTCGCCCTCCTCTGCCTCACTTTCCAACACTCTACTTCGCTCTAACATCCCCAAGTTACTCAGCGGAGCGGCGTAGGAGCTATGATCCTTTCCAACAATCTGGGCGAGAGAAAACGATCGAAGCAGTTAGCAGGAAATTCAATAAAAAGACGACATAAAGCATTTCCACAAATAACTTCATCATAAACCTTACCTCTTCATAAACCTGCAATGACTCATGAAATGCACTCTTTGCCTCTACATAATTTCCAAGCAACTTATTCATCAATCCTACATTATTGTACGCCGAAGCAGTTGCCGGGTGCATCCTACCAAAGTGTGATGTACACCGTTCAAGAAGTTCGGTGGCAGTTTCAAGAGCTGCAGAGTACGCCGCATGTCGATGATGGGTGCGAAGTTCAGACTGAAGTTCAAGGATTTCTTCTTCGGTTATTTGGTCCTTGTGATTTAGATAACTTTGGTGTTGATGATGGTGAAGAGTCTTCGTTTTCGTCATCAGATATTGTGTTTTCAATTTCAACATCAGTTGGGTATGCTGCTGTTTGAAATGAGCGGGAATTTCAGAGTCTGAAGAACTCGACTTGGTTACTGTGACATCAATTGGTGGTATACCCGACGATGAGGATGCATCAGAGAACCATGCAAACTGCTGCTTATAGGTGTTTTTGTGGCAATAATATTATATCAGCTCGATGGTTGACGATATTTTCAGAGGCAGCTGCGTAGTGGTTTTGTGTTAATGAAGAATATGTCGCCCTGCAAATTGTAGAATTTACACTGAGCTTGTCATATGAAGCGGTGGCCCTTCTAAAAGCGCCAGGTAGCCGCAGCCGTGTTGAGATTAGAGATGCCATTGTCGCCATCAGAGTAGAGACCTACCACTGTTGCTTCAAAATGATTTTCTTTAGACTTGTGGATAGTGAGTGCGGTGAGTTGCAGTTGTTATCTTCTAACAGCACAGTTTATTCACATAACACATAACATACATTTAGCAGCTCCTGGGGAGTCCCATTTGGAAGTTGTTAGGATATTTTTTCAGTACCCGAGGCTGAGATAAGATCTCTCCTCTCTAGAAAGTTCAGAAAACACGACATGCGATGGAGGGCGCCACGCAGTCTTAGTCTTTGGCAGTCATTTGGGCACAAAATCACTTGATTTGGTTAGTTTAGAGTCTTTCCATTCCCATCTGGAGGGGCTCTTTGGCAGCGCCCCTAAAATCATTGGCCAACTTCCAGCACCTCACTAGCAAAGTGCCAGGCAGGAAACAGATGTGGTGAGTGGGATACCAACCCCCCCAATTTAAGCATATACCCCCCTCCAAATCACAGCTCTTATAAACCCCCTCTTAAAATATACTAAAGGAAAGCTAGGTGTTACTTCGACTTATACCCCCCTAAACCTCAGCCTAGCCAAAATTCTTAAACCCCCCGGGTTTAGTTCGAGCGGATCCCAGTTTGGAACTCGCGAACTCCTGCTCCGTGGCGACTTTTGAGAACTTTGCCCCTTCAAGAACCATCGCATCGACTATCGACAATGAGTTATGCCTGCAAAGAACACACATCATCATACTCGTTTTAGCTACTTCACGAAGCAACAAGAACTGAGGGTAAGTTGGTTGGCAGATACTTCTCTTTCAGTCGGCGGACGAAATTTAATCATATTAATCTTCTTCCGCCACAATTTAAATTCATGCGGTTGGCAATTCTTTGTAAGAGAGAGTGGCCCGTGATGTGGTTCTATTAGGCCTATCCTATGCTGTTTTTCGGCGTGTGTAATAAACATTTACTTACTCCTTCTAACTTGTCCACGCGGCATATAAAAATTTCGACTCTTTAGCTTTATATAATAACGCAGGGAAAAATTGCAAGGTGGCACGTGGATCATACACATCATCGCCAACACCAGGGAAGTAATTATAACAATGATGTCTCCTATCCATGAAAGTTGCTCGCTAGATACCACCACCAGTCTAGACCCCACTAGCCTTACGAGAAGAATTTCATTCGATGTTGTTGAAATTCGTGAGTACAACCGAATCCTCTCAGATAATCCTGCCACGACGAACGGCCCCCCAGTTGGGTTGGGCTGGGAGTATTCCCCCGAAGATACCGTCAGGATTGATCTCGAGACATATGAGTCATATCAATGTAATGCACGAAGATCGAAGCGCCAGCTAGCCATACCATCAGAGGTTCGACAAGAGATGTTGCTTGCAGAAGGATATTCCTTCGGGGAGATTGCCAAAACTGTCCGTGAAATACGCAAGATCGAGAGCGGCGGAACATCTCCTTCCACCATATGAAGTATGATCCGATTGCGGAACGGGTTGAAACCTTGAAACGGGGAGTGAAAGGCATCATCCCCGGGAAAAGTCTGATTCCGGGGATGAAAAGCAAGAAGTTGGAATCACCTGCACCTGTATTGGTACAGGTTACCAGCAAGGGTGCGTAAACTTTGTAAATAAGAGAGAAGATGAAGACGCGTATAACGCTCACATTTTTGGGAACAAGAACAAGTCGGAATGGTGTCTAAAGAATCAATACCAGGGTGAGTGAACTCTTCACCATCAAAGTATTGAATTGAATGATCCATTCCATGTATATAGTCTCTGGCTGCGTTTTCAGCTGCCAAACAATTTTGAAAAGAAATGTTTATACTGAAGATAGTCGCTGGCAGATTTTTGCCTGCTGCCACAACAGTTTTGAAAAAAAAATGTGTTTATATAAGAGTAATATTAGTCAATGTATACGGATTTTATATTGAGACTTGATAAGTAGATAGAATACACTTTGCCTCGACAAGTCCTCTCTGTTGGAGACATGTTGAATTTATGCGGTTGAGGACCAGAATATTTGCATTTGAGCGCTCGTGGTGTTTAGTTTGAAGTGCTGGCAGAAGTTGAGTGTGTGTTACATGTTATCCAGCAGTGGCACGACTCCCTGTCCTTTGTGAACAAATCATTGTGTTTTAGACGATCTTCATTGATGCATGATACAGCTGTTCTTGCACACAAAGACAAAGAGCTCAAGACAACTGACCATGCTTTGGGTACACATAACGTAAGAAGTATTTCTTTTCTTTTTACAATTCCATGAGATTGCACCCAAGCTGTTGACAAGGGTGCTGCTTGCACTCATCATGTCGTAAAAAGGCAAGAACAAGAACTGCTGAACTGAGGTTCCAGTACCTATTATCAAAGTATCAATATGTAAAATAGTGTAGCTAGAGCATATCTTATGTCAAAATTAAAAAGTAGTCACCCGACAACATATTTCACTTCAAGAGGGTACGATGACTTAGCAAAGTGCGTGTAGACATTATATTATATTAATATTAGATGCAAGCAACAATGATGACAAATAAATTGATGGGGGTAATATATAGGAACAGGACAAAAAAGTGACATGAGGAACGCGCCAAAAAATGGAGAACGCAAAAAACCTCAAACACGCACTTCGATCCAACTGCACGCTTCCACCAAAAGCATTCTTTGCCTTATTCCGTGCGCCTATTTGGAACTGCTATGCTCAAGTTGAAGATAAGTACAAATCTAACGTTAGGCTGGCGTGGATAAGAGGTGCAATAATTCTGTACGCTGGTGGGCGTGGCGGCGGACAAATCGGCTGCTGCAGATAGCTACCTCCAATACTTAATACGCACATACTAATGAGCATGATTATGGAACAACACCAATTTTCCTCATCGCGGGTTGCAAATCCCTTGGCGGCCAGTTCTTCCAATGAAATCGATTTTACTGCGGATTCTACAAAAGGATCATTAGCGGTGGGCGGCGCAGCAGGCACAACAACAACAACACCCTTGGGTGTGCCTAATCCAATATCTGGTGGAGTGCCTAACCCTATCATGGATGCATCGCCGTCCACTACTGCAGTAAATTATAACAACACAACAACTACAACTGCCCCCTTTCCAATGGTCAGTAAAGAGGCTTCTGCCCCGCCAACGGCTCCTTTTACATCCACAACTCCCATGACATCTCTCGTTCCATCTCCACTAGCATCACCATCGGCATCTCCACCACATCCACAGGATAATGACGACGACATGGAAACTATGCGAGATACGTCCTGCGATGAACCACCTAAAAAAGAGCAACGACGACAACGTTCCAACACCATCCAATGGGCAATAGGTGATAATAATGATAATAATTCGAAGCAACAAGAGTCATTAGAACCTGTCAATTTTGGTGATTATCGGGACAAAAGTCCTCGAAAAGATTCCGTCGGGAGCTGGGCAAGTTGTGCGAGTCATGATACGTCGAGTACGACACAATCTCCGACGCCACTTTCTCCTGCGGATCATCTTCTTCATGATGTTGGTGTTGTGGATCCGGTCTCTGCGGCTGGGACTTCGTCTACTTCTGCTACTGCAGCCACTGCTGGAGGTCCAGCCTTTCCGCTTGGCTTTGCAGCTTCATCTGATGCTGCTACTACTAGTACTACATGCACCACCACTGTAGCCAACAAACAAGCCTCCTCCTCCGCTGTACCAATCGTTGACAAACGTCAAAAACGTCTGGAACGCAATCGTGAATCAGCACGTGCATCCCGCCGTCGTAGGAAGCAGTACCTCGAAGAATTGGAAAGTAATGTACACAACTTAAGTACAGATATGGATTCGGGGAGGATGCTTCATGCTTTGGAGGGTGTCCAGGTTGTGGCTGGAATGAGAAAGGGTAAGGTTTTGAAGATTTTGGAACTTTTGAATGGTACTACTGCTAGTGATGTTGGTGGCGATATTGACATGAATGATGCAAGTCGGGGAGGAAGGAGCATTATTGCTACGAAGACATCTATGGGAGTGAAGCATAATGTGTGTTCCCAAGACTACTGTTCCTCTTCCACCTACACACAACAACAACAACCGCAGCAACCGCAATCATTACAAGGATTACTGCACCATACCAATATCACCTTGACAACATCACTTTCACGAAACGCAACCCTCGTTTCAAGTGGTAAATACCTTCTTCCAACAACAACTCAAATCACTCATTCTGACACACAAGCAACCAATCACATCTGTCACACCAAATCCAGCAGCTGCGGCCTTATCCACGTCAGGGTCTCCCATTCTAGGTCCACTACTACCATCACTCACCCCCTTCTTACTCTGGTTGACATTACAAAATGACGATTTCTTTCGTGGAGGTCGTGCCCAGAGTGAACGTCTTAGTGCAGCACGCATTGGCGAACGGTTGTTACATGGAGGATTGTATCGTGTCACTCCTTCTACTACTGGGAATAAATCCGCACAACATAATGATAACAAGGGCGGCGGAGGGGGGAGAGTACTATGGCCATTACTGTGTCATGAAATTGGGCTATCCTACGATCAAGAGGATAAGATTCGTACGGCTCAGCGTCTCGTATTGCAAAATGTGGATTTGTGGATTCATCGTCATACTGCGAGGGCTACATCCAATGTGATACAGTCAGTACATGATATTATTGGTGGGATGATGGAGTTGACACAACAAAAGGACGAGATTGAGAATGGTACTGTTCAAAATGAAGCAGCAGGGTTGAAGGTTGAAGAGGATGCGAACGAGAGTCTAATGAGTATCTTAACAGAGGAACAAAGGATGATTTTTTTGGGATGGGCATTGAAAAAATCAAGAGAGAATGAAACGTTGTGCAGAACGGAATGTAGGAAAGAATATCGGCGAGGTAGGGGAACTTGGGGTATCAAAGGAACGACATGTTGCTGCCAATATGTACATTATCGATCACAAGCTAGGCAAGGTCAAACAACGCGTTCCTCCGGTTGCTGGAAAGTATGTCAATCCATCACAGCTCAAGAAATTAGGTCGACGATCTTGCTTTGAGTCATTGGGCGGATACGACAAGGATAATAGCGATGTCGAATCTTCCACCAAGAAAATGAGTAGAAATGATTCGGCGGGTTCTCTTTTGAAAACGAAGTCTTGATGACATGAGTTTAGGTGGAACTTCATCTGGATTGGATACGAATGTGACTGCAGTGACTCCTGAAGCTGCACAAGCTGCAGGACACGCGGCAGCCTCGGTCTTTCTGAAAGATGTACTGCCAATCATCCCTGCGCCTCCTATTCAGTACCATCATCCTCAACAGCTACAAGAACAAAGTCATGCGCAGCACTTTGAGCCGGAACCGGTCATGTCGGCTATGCCTGCCCCAGTAATGTCAGCATCATTTCCTTCGCAGCCACAGCAGCAACATTTTAATGCTGCATCGAGCACATTTGATGACATTCCAATGCCTACACCCGTTTCAGTACTTCTTCAGACACCTGATGACTTCTTGAATCCCAGTGATGGAGGGGTGAATGATAATGATATGATGGGAGGAGTTGATCCAACGGCCGCAATCGATCCGATACCTTTTGTTCCCGAGCCAGTGGCATCTTCTTCAATTTCCATGATGAGCAGGCATCAATCAGCACCCGAGTTTGGCCAGTATCTCGGCAGCCCAACTGCTCCAATAGGTATGGTCCCTGTCCCTGAGGGAGAAGATGAAGATGACTTCGGCATTTTGGACGATTTGCCAATGGATGCTGATGACTGGCTTATTGGAGACGATACTCTTGAGTTTTGAGGCACCACCAACGCTACGATTGCTTCCTCAATGCACACACACGCGCACACACAACATATTCACTTCATTGTCTAATTGATATTTTCACTACATTACCGCTCTCTGGCGAACTAGAATAACATAAATCAGGACGGTTTGTACAACTCTCACTCAATATCGTCTGGCTTTCCGAAGACTCCTTCCAAAATATCTCTGTATTCTCTCTGATGAATCTTGCTCATTCCAGTGGCAGGAGCGGAAACTCACCCTTCGGCCTACATACCTTGGTCGCTTCTCGTCCTTGTTCAATTCTCGCGTAGCCGTCATCAAACGTGGATTGACGTAGGAATACGCTCCCATGTTCTTTGGTTCCTGCTGCGCCCACACAACCTCGGCGTTGTCGTATTTGGCGCAGTATTTGGCAGCCTTGTCAAATGCAAAGGGGGCGATTTGTTCCAGACGGACAATGGCGACATCTTTACGGTCGAGCTTTTGACGTTCGGTGAGGAGTTCGTAATAAATTTGGCCAGTACAGAACACCAAGGTCTTTACGTCATTGGGGTTGTTACTGATTTCCTCATCAACCTCGTCAAAAGTTCGATGAAAAATGGTTCCAGTGCTCATATCATCCAAGGACGAAACACACAACTTATTCCTCAACAAATTCTTGGGAGATACAACGATCAATGGCTTACGAAAATCACGATGGATTTGCCTCCTCAAGCAGTGGAAATAATTCGCTGGTGTGGTGCAGTTCACAATCTGCCAATTCGCCTTTTGGATTTGGTTACGTTCATCTCTTGCCATTTTGGGAATATGATGAGGATCCTCTTCCATCATCTGGAGGTACCTTTCAACACGACAGGAGGAGTGCTCGGCGCCCTGTCCATCATATCCATGGGGAAGGAGCATAACAAGTCCACTCTGACGCAACCACTTGTCCTCACCAGCGGCAATGAATTGATCCATTATCACCTGAGCTCCGTTGACGAAATCACCAAATTGAGCCTCCCAAAGAATGAGTGCGTTGGGGTTCTCAAGACTGTATCCGTGTTCAAATCCAAGGACAGCAAATTCGGAAAGGATGGAGTTACGCACAGTCAATTGGGCCTGAGTGTTGGGGAGCTTCAACTCTTCAACAGGTGCTGACATGCTGAGAATTTTCGCCAATGAGTTGAGGGGGGTGTATTCCTCTTCGGTATCTTGATCTTTCACCACGGCATGACGGTGACTGAACGTACCACGTTGGACATCTTGTCCCGTCAAACGGACGTGATTTCCTTCAATGAGCAATGATCCAAACGCCATGGCCTCCGCAAGACCCCAATCAATCTCATTCCCCTCCTCAGCCATCTTTTGACGAGCCTTGAAAATTTTGTTCATTTGCCTGTGCAATTTGAATCCTTCTGGGACGTCTCCAGCCTTGTTGCCAATAAATTGCAAGACATCACGGTCAACACCCGTGGGACGGATACGACTGTGCTGCCTTGGGCTTTTGAAGCCTGTCCAACGCGAACTCAGCCAATCCTCTGGCTTGGGGACGTAAGTTTTACTCGCCTGTAGGTCAGATTCGTAGCTCTGAAGGGTAAAGTCACGAATTTCTTTTGCGTCCTCCTTGGTCATGACTCCTTCCTCGATGAGTCTATTTTCGTAGATATCCAATGTTGCCTTGTGCCTAGTAATGGCCTTGTACAACTTCGGTTGTGTGAACATGGGCTGATCCAACTCATTGTGCCCATTGCGACGGTAACAGATCATATCAATCACCACATCTGTACCCCACTCGTGCCTCCATTCAATCGCTGTCTCAAGAGCACGAGACACGGCAACGGGATCGTCACCATTACAGTGAAAGATTGGACAGTTGAATGCCTTTCCAAGATCAGAGGCGTAGGGGGTTGATCGACTATTGATTGGATTCGTAGTGAATCCAATTTGATTATTCACAATGACGTGAATTGTCCCCCCAACATTAAAGTCGTCAACACCAGCCATTTGCATTGTTTCGTATACAACTCCCTGTCCAGCAAAGGCGGCATCTCCATGTAGAAGAATGGGCACGACGTTACGGGTATCCTCATCTGTGTTTCCACAGTAGAACTGCTTGGCACGGGCCTTACCGAGGACGACTGGGTTGACACACTCCAAGTGAGAAGGGTTGGCAACGAGACTCAAATGAATCTTTCTTCCATCGGGGTAGGTACGGTCCATGCTTGATCCAAGATGGTACTGAAATAATGAATGGATGGTAGTATTGAGATGATTGTTTGACATTAGTTAGCACAATGAACAGAACAAACAATCACATGCCAACACTAATACCAACAAAAAAACTCACCTTAACATCCCCAGCACTCCCCCAATCCTCCCCACTCTTCGTAAACAACTTCTCATCATAATGAGTCCCTGAAACTCCGCAAAAAGCGTCGTCATGGGCTTTCTCATCACATTCGCCAACACATTCAACCTCCCCCGATGAGGCATCCCAATAATAAAACTATGCGCACCCAACTCGGACGCACGATCAATCGCATCCTTCAACGCTGGGACAATCGCCTCACCTCCATCCAACCCAAATCTCTTTGTGGTATTGAACTTGTTGGCCAAAAAGTTTTCAAATGTATCCGCAAAGCAAAGTCGTTCAAAAATGTGCATCTTCTTCTCATCATCCACCTTGAGAAAATTGGGATTTTCAATCCGTTCTCGTAACCAATTGCACTGCTCCGTACTCCCAATATGCATATATTCCACTCCCAATGTGCCACAATACGTCTGTTGAAGTCGTTCCAATACCTTCCTCAACGTCACACGACCAGGCATACTGGTCAAATCTTCCAAAAAGCCCTTGTTTCCTCCAGTATGCACCCCCTTGAAATTCAACTCACGGTCTAGATCTTTGGAAGGGTCAAACCCATGGAACTTTACCGTGAGTGCCTCGTACAATCCGGAATCATCATCATTGAGTGATCGGACATTGCCCGGTCGGAAGGGGAAGGATTCATTGGTATGTAGCCCCAATGGATCTAGATTGGCGGATCGATGGACCATTGACTTGATAGGCACGGATTAGATGTGCCACGCCGAGTGAATCGGAGGGGAGGGAGGTGGTTAGTGCTGCGGAGGGGGCGATTTTTTTGTTGGATAGGACGATTGTTGGTTGGTTGAAGTAGCCATCGTCAATTACTTCAGTCGTGGTGGATGGGTGGTTTCACTATCGAGTGATTTGAAATACACTTGCCAACTTTCAGGGACGCTATTTGGATCAGCCTCGTATTGTTCCAGCATGGATTCTACGTAAAGGGAGGAGGAGGCGGAGAGGAAGGATTCACTTTTTTGGGGTGCGGTGGAGAAGAAGGCGGCGGCGGGGCGGATCATTGACTTGTTGTTGGTCGCTGAGGTAGAGAGGCGGTGGTGAAGGGGACGCAGTTTGCGGGAGGCTATACGGAGGAGTGCGGATGTCATGGTGTGATGTTTTATTGGAAATTGTGTTATGATGGTGATGACTGTTGATAAGAGCCGTTTTTGAGAATCCTTTTTTCTCAAGCTGATGATATTATCTATCGGTCCTGCTGCTTATCAGCGGTGCAACTCTCCTCCTATTCTTCCGTCTAATGGATGTCAGAATCAGCTTCCCCTACCGGCCTGGTTGTTGCGTTAGATGCACTTCTTGTGCTACGTGTGATGGCGAAAGTATCTACTTTGCCAACCCAACGCCTCGATGGAGGAAGATGATGGAAGTGAAGATAGATGATGATTTTTGATTTTTGGATATTTTGTCGATAGCTTTGTCGCATCGTGACAGCTTCTTCCGGATCCATCGGTGATGGATGATCGATGAGATAGCTACATAAACTTATGTATCCGGTATCTGAAACTATGGGTATCTATCCTGTCCTGTACAACTGGTATTGTATCTGAAAGCGGGGGAATGGCAAGGTCTAAGCTAAGGTCAAAGTACAATACACAAAGCCTGCAGCAACCCTTTGCCTGGCTAAAGGATCAACAGTATGTGTAATAAGCCATAGAAGTATTGCAGGAGTAATTTATGTCCTTCCAAAATTATGATTATGAGACAAGAATTAGTTGAAGCAGCCATGGCCATGGGGGGGTGGGGCATTGCTCTGTTTCTGTCGTATTCTTACTTCTTACATATTTTTCTTCCCTGGCGTCACAGGCGATACATATGCACATATCAAATTACAGTTGGATCACTATGGTGTACCATAATGAAAGATCCAATTAATAGTGTTAGAGACAGACACAAAACACATGAGCAACAACACAACAACAACTCCTTCCACTACCATCCTGTCCCTCCTCCTGTCTCCAAAAGTTTGCAAAAGATGGTCATTGGTATTATGTTCAAGATTGGGATTTTGCAAAGAAATATGGACAGTTTGAAGAACCATGGGTAGAAGATGCTGGTCCATATGTGAAACGGAATGACCACTGCTCACGCTCTTTGTAGTTATGATTATGAAGGCGTAGTTAGAACGTCGTACATGACCTGACGAGGACCAATTTGGAATAGCCATCAGCACTACTCTAGCACCATATACCATCTCACGCTGTGAATATGTCAATCAAAGCTTCTGATGGCCCATTATAGTTGGCCATGATAGTATAGTATAGAAGCATCTTTATCACGGCTCAAGCTCTTTTTGGTCGTATTGGCATTGCTACAACGTCATACATGACCTGATGAGGCCGAAAGCCTTCTAGTGTATCATTATACTCCGGGCAATAGTATAGAAACTCATTAACATTGCCCAGTGCGATACTTTACAAGCACATTCGTGCTGCTCAGACAGATTGCTCATGTAGAACAGATGCTGAATTTGTTCCTCTTCCTCTTCATCTTGGGGCGAACCAATAATACTGAGTTGTCAAAAAAACACTTCTGCCAATAAAATATGCTACCCAGCCCTAATCATCGCCTTCCATGTAACCAAAACCCCTTATTCCGCCGACATTGATGCCGATGAGATTCTCATCGTAATACGATATGGTGCTAGAGAGTAGAGCTGGCGGCTGGCGGCTGTCTCAGTTGCCTCATCAGGTCACCTACGACATTGTAGAGACGCCCATACGACCAAACAATGCTTGAGCCGTGAAAACAATGCTTCTATACTATCATGGCCGGCTATCATGTATATCTAGAAGCTGTTGATTGTCTTATTCAACAAGTGAGATACGATATGGTGCTAGAGAGTAGAGCTGGCGGCCGTCTCAGATGCCTCATCAGGTCACCTACGACGTTGTAGCGACGCCCATACGATCAAACAATGCTTGAGCCGTGAAAACAATGCTTCTATACTATCATGGCCAACTATCATGACACATTACAAGCTGTTGATTGTCTTATTCACAGCGTGAGATACGATATGGTGCTAGGGAGTAAAGCTGGCGGCCGTCTCAGTTGCCTCATCAGGTCACCTACGACGTTGTAGCGACGCCCATACGATCAAACAATGCTTCTATACTATCATGGCCAACTATCATGACACATTACAAGCTGTTGATTGTCATACTTAGCGCCAGATACGATAGGGTGCTAGAGAGTAGAGCTGGCGGCCGTCTCAGTTGCCTCATCAGGTCACCTACGACGCTGAAG
This sequence comes from Skeletonema costatum, assembly GCA_018806925.1. NCBI lineage: Eukaryota > Bacillariophyta > Thalassiosirophyceae > Thalassiosirales > Thalassiosiraceae > Skeletonema > Skeletonema costatum. Next base: position 5,484 of record JAHBBA010001080.1, on the reverse strand, counting down.
CGACGCCCATACGATCAAACAATGCTTGAGCCGTGAAAACCTGTACAACTGGTATTGTATCTGAAAGCGGGGGGATGGCAAGGTCTAAGCTAAGGTCAAAGTACAATACACAAAGCCTGCAGCAACCCTTTGCCTGGCTGAAGGATCAACAGTATGTGTAATAAGCCATAAGAAGTATTGCAGGAGTAATTTATGTCCTTCCAAAATTATGATTATGAGACAAGAATTAGTTGAAGCAGCCATGGCCATGGGGGGGTGGGGCATTGCTCTGTTTCTGTCGTATTTTTACTTCTTACATATTTTTCTTCCCCGGCGTCACAGGCATACGAATGGATCACTATGGTGTACCATAATGAAAGATCCAATTAAGTAGTAGTGTTGGAGACAGACGCAAAACACATGAGCAACAACACAACAACAACTCCTTCCACTACCATCCTGTCCCTCCTCCTGTCTCCAAAAGTTTGCAAAAGATGGTCATTGGTATTGGGTTCAAGATTGGGATTTTGCAAAGAAATATGGACAGTTTGAAGAACCATGGGTAGAAGATGCTGGTCCATATGTGAAACGGAATGACCAATGCTCACGCTCTTTGTAGTTATGATTATGAAGGCGTCGTTAGAACGTTGTACATGACCTGACGAGGACCAATTTGGAATAGCCATCAGCACTACTCTAGCACCATATACCATCTCACGCTGTGAATATGTCAATCAAAGCTTCTGATGGCCCATTATAGTTGGCCATGATAGTATAGTATAGAAGCATCTGCATCACGGCTCAAGCTCTTTTTGGTCGTATTGGCATCGCTACAACGTCGTACATGACCTGATGAGGCCGAAAGCCTTCTAGTGTATCATTATACTCCGGGCAATAGTATAGAAACTCATTAACATTGCCCAGTGCGATACTTTACAAGCACATTGGTGCTGCTCAGACAGATTGCTCATGTAGAGCAGATGCTGAATTTGTTCCTCTTCCTCTTCATCTCGGGGCGAACCAATAATACTGAGATGTCAAAAAAAACACTTCTGCCAATAAAATATGCTACCCAGCCAAAATAATATACTCAACGCGCTAGAAACGATATGGTTCTAGAGAGTAGAGCTGGCGGCTGGCGGATGTCTCAGTTGCCTCATCAGGTCACCTACGACGTTGTAGCCACGCCCATACGATCAAACAATGCTTGAGCCGTGAAAACAATGCTTCTATACTATCATGACCAACTATCATGATACATTACAAGCTGTTGATTGTCATGCTCAACGCGCCAGATACGATATGGTGCTTGAGAGTAGAGCTGGCGGCCGTCTCAGTTGCCTCATCAGGTCACCTACGACGCTGTAGCGACGCCCATACGATCAAACAATGCTTGAGCCGTGAAAACAATGCTTCTATACTATCATGGCCAACTTTCATGACACATTACAAGCTGTTGATTGTCTTATTCACAGCGTGAGATACGATATGGTTCTAGAGAGTAAAGCTGGCGGCCGTCTCAGTTGCCTCATCAGGTCACCTACGACGTAATAGCAACGCCCATACGATCAAACAATGCTTGAGCCGTGAAAACAATGCTTCTATACTATCATGGCCAACTATCATGACACATTACAAGCTGTTGATTGTCTTATTCGCAGCGTGAGATACGATATGGTTCTAGAGAGTAAAGCTGGCGGCCGTCTCAGTTGCCTCATCAGGTCACCTACGACGCTGTAGCAACGCCCATACGATCAAACAATGCTTGAGCCGTGAAAACAATGCTTCTATACTATCATGACCAACTATCATGACACATTACAAGCTGTTGATTGTCATGCTCAACGCGCCAGATACGATATGGTGCTTGAGAGTAGAGCTGGCGGCCGTCTCAGTTGCCTCATCAGGTCACCTACGACGCTGTAGCGACGCCCATACGATCAAACAATGCTTGAGCCGTGAAAACAATGCTTCTATACTATCATGGCCAACTTTCATGACACATTACAAGCTGTTGATTGTCTTATTCACAGCGTGAGATACGATATGGTTCTAGAGAGTAAAGCTGGCGGCCGTCTCAGTTGCCTCATCAGGTCACCTACGACGTAATAGCAACGCCCATACGATCAAACAATGCTTGAGTCGTGAAAACAATGCTTCTATACTATCATGGCCAACTTTCATGACACATTACAAGCTGTTGATTGTCTTATTCGCAGCGTGAGATACGATATGGTTCTAGAGAGTAAAGCTGGCGGCCGTCTCAGTTGCCTCATCAGGTCACCTACGACGCTGTAGCAACGCCCATACGATCAAACAATGCTTGAGCCGTGAAAACAATGCTTCTATACTATCATGGCCAACTTTCATGACACATTACAAGCTGTTGATTGTCTTATTCACAGCGTGAGATACGATATGGTGCTAGGGAGTAGAGCTGGCGGCCGTCTCAGTTGCCTCATCAGGTCACCTACGACGTTGTAGCCACGCCCATACGATCAAACAATGCTTGAGCCGTGAAAACAATGCTTCTATACTATCATGGCCAACTATCATGACACATTACAAGCTGTTGATTGTCTTATTCACAGCGTGAGATACGAATATGGTTTCTAGAGAGTAAAGCTGGCGGCCGTCTCAGTTGCCTCATCAGGTCACCTACGACGTAATAGCAACGCCCATACGATCAAACAATGCTTGAGCCGTGCAACAATGCTTCTATACTATCATGGCCAACTTTCATGACACATTACAAGCTGTTGATTGTCTTATTCACAGCGTGAGATACGATATGGTGCTAGGGAGTAGAGCTGGCGGCCGTCTCAGTTGCCTCATCAGGTCACCTACGACGTTGTAGCGACGCCCATACGATCAAACAATGCTTGAGCCGTGAAAATAATGCTTCTATACTATCATGGCCAACTTTCATGGATATCTAGAAGCTGTTGATTGTCATACTCAACGCGCTAGAAACGATATGGTTCTAGAGAGTAGAGCTGGCGGCTGGCGGCTGTCTCAGTTGCCTCATCAGGTCACCTACGACGTTGTAGCGACGCCCATACGATCAAACAATGCTTGAGCCGTGAAAACAATGCTTCTATACTATCATGGCCAACTTTCATGACACATTACAAGCTGTTGATTGTCTTATTCGCAGCGTGAGATACGATATGGTTCCAGAGAGTAAAGCTGGCGGCCGTCTCAGTTGCCTCATCAGGTCACCTACGACGCTGTAACAACGCCCATACGATCAAACAATGCTTGAGCCGTGAAAACAATGCTTCTATACTATCATGACCAACTATCATGACACATTACAAGCTGTTGATTGTCATGCTCAACGCGCCAGATACGATATGGTGCTTGAGAGTAGAGCTGGCGGCCGTCTCAGTTGCCTCATCAGGTCACCTACGACGCTGTAGCGACGCCCATACGATCAAACAATGCTTGAGCCGTGAAAACAATGCTTCTATACTATCATGGCCAACTATCATGACACATTACAAGCTGTTGATTGTCTTATTCACAGCGTGAGATACGATATGGTTCTAGAGAGTAAAGCTGGCGGCCGTCTCAGTTGCCTCGTCAGGTCACCTACGACGTAATAGCAACGCCCATACGATCAAACAATGCTTGAGCCGTGCAAACAATGCTTCTATACTATCATGGCCAACTTTCATGACACATTACAAGCTGTTGATTGTCTTATTCACAGCGTGAGATACGATATGGTGCTAGGGAGTAGAGCTGGCGGCCGTCTCAGTTGCCTCATCAGGTCACCTACGACGTTGTAGCGACGCCCATACGATCAAACAATGCTTGAGCCGTGAAAACAATGCTTCTATACTATCATGGCCAACTTTCATGGATATCTAGAAGCTGTTGATTGTCATACTCAACGCGCTAGAAACGATATGGTTCTAGAGAGTAGAGCTGGCGGCTGGCGGCTGTCTCAGTTGCCTCATCAGGTCACCTACGACGTTGTAGCGACGCCCATACGATCAAACAATGCTTGAGCCGTGAAAACAATGCTTCTATACTATCATGGCCAACTATCATGACACATTACAAGCTGTTGATTGTCTTATTCGCAGCGTGAGATACGATATGGTTCCAGAGAGTAAAGCTGGCGGCCGTCTCAGTTGCCTCATCAGGTCACCTACGACGCTGTAGCAACGCCCATACGATCAAACAATGCTTGAGCCGTGAAAACAATGCTTCTATACTATCATGACCAACTATCATGACACATTACAAGCTGTTGATTGTCATGCTCAACGCGCCAGATACGATATGGTGCTTGAGAGTAGAGCTGGCGGCCGTCTCAGTTGCCTCATCAGGTCACCTACGACGCTGTAGCGACGCCCATACGATCAAACAATGCTTGAGCCGTGAAAACAATGCTTCTATACTATCATGGCCAACTATCATGACACATTACAAGCTGTTGATTGTCTTATTCACAGCGTGAGATACGATATGGTTCTAGAGAGTAAAGCTGGCGGCCGTCTCAGTTGCCTCATCAGGTCACCTACGACGTTAATAGCAACGCCCATACGATCAAACAATGCTTGAGCCGTGAAAACAATGCTTCTATACTATCATGGCCAACTTTCATGGACACATTACAAGCTGTTGATTGTCTTATGTCAACGCGTGAGATACGATATGGTGCTAGAGAGTAGAGCTGGCGGCCGTCTCAGTTGCCTCATCAGGTCACCTACGACGTTGTAGCGACGCCCATACGATCAAACAATGCTTGAGCCGTGAAAACAATGCTTCTATACTATCATGGCCAACTATCATGACACATTACAAGCTGTTGATTGTCTTATTCACGCGTGAGATACGATATGGTTCTAGAGAGTAAAGCTGGCGGTGCCGTCTCAGTTGCCTCATCAGGTCACCTACGACGTAATAGCGACGCCCATACGATCAAACAATGCTTGAGCCGTGAAAACAATGCTTCTATACTATCATGGCCAACTTTCATGACACATTACAAGCTGTTGATTGTCTTATTCACAGCGTGAGATACGATATGGTTCTAGAGAGTAAAGCTGGCGGCCGTCTCAGTTGCCTCATCAGGTCACCTACGACGCTGTAGCGACGCCCATACGATCAAACAATGCTTGAGCCGTGAAAACAATGCTTCTATACTATCATGACCAACTATCATGACACATTACAAGCTGTTGATTGTCATGCTCAACGCGCCAGAAACGATATGGTTCTTGAGAGTAGAGCTGGCGGCTGGCGCTGTCTCAGTTGCCTCATCAGGTCACCTACGACGCTTGTAGCGACGCCCATACGATCAAACAATGCTTGAGCCGTGAAAACAATGCTTCTATACTATCATGGCCAACTATCATGACACATTACAAGCTGTTGATTGTCTTATTCGCAGCGTGAGATACGATATGGTTCTAGAGAGTAAAGCTGGCGGCCGTCTCAGTTGCCTCATCAGGTCACCTACGACGCTGTAGCAACGCCCATACGATCAAA
>JAHBBA010001079.1:0-12398 GCA_018806925.1 Skeletonema costatum | reverse complement strand
GGACGTGTGCCGACTGAGTTGCGGCGTGTGTGGAGATGCATGGACGGGTGCACAGCAACAAGAGCCTCAAGCTGCTGAGGCAACACCGGTCCCTGCTTCTACTACAACTGTAGAGACGACACCGGTCGAGTCGGTCTCCTCGCCATCAATTCAACAAAGTCAGGAATCCAGTAGTACAGCAACAACAGCGTCCGTGTTTACTCGTGAAGAAGGTTGGGAAGGATTTTCGTCTTCGGCGGCAATTGATTTTTGTGGTGGAAAGGGACTATCATTGTGTTCGTATGAAGCTGTGTGTCCCTTAGGCGAGGGCAATCCACCTTTCGTCATGACAACTCACTTTACGTGGGTCCCTATTTCTGACGGGAGCGACTGGGTGGCGATAGGTGAACAAAGGAGGCTGTGAACAATGGTCGAAAAACTCCGAAGAGTCGCCTCCTTGGGCTAATGCTGGAGAGGCTATTGAAGAGATCACAAGAACCGTATATTGCTGTGAAAATGACAATCCTGCCCGAAATGCAGAAATCCCAACAGAAGATACCGTCAGCAACACTATCGAGGATTCCGGAAGCATCCAATCTATACCTGCCATCAACTTCTGGCTTGTCCGAACAGCAAGCTTATAATTATGTTGGAAAAAACTTACGCACCAGTATGGTTGATCGGTCTTCAGGGTGGGAAGGGACTACATATGAAGCTGCGTACAGTTCTGTCTTTCCACTTGAGCAAAATGTGAATCTTTGTCCTTGTAAGTGATTTGCAAATTGTATGATTATTGCACCATTCGTTTATGTTCTAATTCTTATTCTTTTTTTGCAATCGAATAGACGAAGCTTACTGCCCTATGGGCCCTCGCACTACAACTCCATTCGGAGGACTCAGAGATGATGATGGCTCGTGGGCTCCAGCAATAAACAGCAGAGAGTGGTGGGTGCAGGTTGGTGGTACCGACAACGTTTGCAAGCACGCAGATTTAGATCCGAATTGGGGACAAGATGGATCGAATGAGGAGCTAACAAGGCACATCTTGTGTTGCAAGTATGTCAACTGAGTGCATTGTATAGTTTTGTGGGCTTACTTTGGCAATAGTGACAAGTTCGCTGCGCTTCTATTGCATCATTCTTTAATCCAAGGGTTCTAGTAATTTTATCGTTGTTTTACAGCAATGTATATCTCTCAATGATCATTGCATACCGAATGTTTATGTATTTCAATCTAAGCCTTTTTACTTGGCTGCATCAGCTTCAACTCATAGAGCGCGTTTCTTTACCCAAACTGATGTTGATATGGCATCATTTTATTGGCACAACGTCTGTCTACTGCGCTAATGCAGTGAAAATTTCTTGCTGTATGAGTTTGGTTTCGATTGAGACTACTGCTACTTACCTCTGTCAGCGTATCCTCAACACATTGAGCATTCAATAACTGCCAGCAAATATAGTAGCTAGCCGAGATCTGCGAAGACTTCTCTCTAGAGTTAGGTTGATCGGCTACATATATACAGCGACCAGCGACCACCAGTGTCTTTTTTTAGTGGAGACACCGAACGGAAGAACTCAAATTTCCTAGATACTAATTCCTATGTACCGTACAGACAAAAATTGATCCCTACTCCTCTTCTCAGCAACAGCACAGCAACGCAATCTCCAACCCTCACACCAATAGAGAGCAACATGGCTTCCCACGGAGCAAAGAAGATACCACGGCTTTTATCACTTATTGCCTACTCATTTTATCTTATGCATATAATGCCGTGACGGTCAAGAAGCTCGGTACCCAGGCTAGCGGGGCAGAGCAATCGGAAGCGCTCGCTGCACTCAAAAAGACAAGAATCAAAAGTAGACGCAATAAATGAGGAAGAGCAAGCAGTTCGAGGCAAATTTGTCTCCAAGTTTGTAGACATAATAACTAGTGACGTCGACAATAACGAAACTGCCAAGTTTGCTGCGATATTGCTGAAGCAAGGCAAGATATACTGCCGATCCAGTCAAAGAGCACATCTGTCGAGAGGAAGACACTTTGTCCAAATGCTACAACGAGGGCTTCTTGACCAACAAGGAGGAGTTCCATCTGGCTCTCTAAATTTTGACTTGCCTATCCTTTTGAAGCATGATGACAGCAGCGGTTGCCAACCTGCTACTCTAACAGACGCATATCAATTTCCAAGACTAACTTGGGCCGTCCCAGTGAACAACACTGCAAATCAATGGTGTAATGTAGTTGGCGCTCCATCTTACAAAGTTTGGAGAACTCTCAAGCAAAAAGTGTCATGGGAAACAATGTTTAGAAGGAACGAAAAGTTATACCCCTGGTCAAACAAACAGAAGAAGGCTGTATGGAGAGGTTCCACAACATCAAATAAAGGCATGTACGGTCAGCTAGAACTCCTTGAAACTCCTCGAGGCATATTGGTACAAAATGGAATCAACAATTCTCTGATGGATGTGGGATTTCACAAAATTGTTGGGAAATATGAACGTGAACGTACACCAGTAGATCACAATCTGTTGAAAGATCCTATACCGCTGGAAAAAATGATGAAATACAAAGCAATCATTGATATTGATGGGAATAACTGGAGCGCAAGATTCAACAATCTCCTATGTTACAACTCTGTCATCATTAAGATTGCACCTGATTTTGTTGAGGCAAACTTTAAAGGGTTGATACCTGGTGTACATTATCTGCCAGCAATGCTTGATAATATTACTCAAGTTGCTGAGTTTGTAATGGACAAGGACAATGATGTCAAGATGCAACAAGTTGTAGCAAATGCCAACGCTTGGTGCAAGGAAAATACGATGAGAGAGAAGATGGCTCGATCTGCAATCGACGCAATAGAAGAGTATCGAGTTTTGCTTAATGATTATGACGAGCAATGGCACGAGGATTGGCACAGCAGGAAGGTGTTTGATGAAATCGATGATCTAGTAGAATGTAATATTATCTAGTGAGAGAATGTCAACTAACTTGCAACAATTCAGCCATACCTTCTCGAGTATGTAATATCAGAAGCTAGCTGTTTTTGTTGCAGCTGTTCCGGGGTCATCATATAGTCTCGATTCCAAGCCATCGCTGCAAACAGCGCTCCTACCAAACCAAAGTACCCACCCGTGATTGCCACTCGTTGAGCAGTTGTAATACGATAGTAGTTTGGTGGTGCGTGCCCTAATGGATCATAAAATCTCATGAATGTTTGATATCCGCCGCCAAGAAGAACCAGATAAAAGATTGGGTTCGAAATCATGCCACTGTATGCAGCTGTTCCACCTATTCCTAGCCCAACGAGGCCAGCATATGGAGATATTGCTCCACATATTCTTCCTGATTTTTAAATGTGAGGGAGATGAATCGTCCAGTCGTAGACAGTCATGGTATTATGAGAAGATACTCGATAATGAGAAAACTTACCTCCGTCCATCATGCCCAGAGGAATCAGATTGAACAAGTTGATCATGAAACCGAAATCAGCCAGGGCAAAAGTAATGGGCTATCCATAACATGAGCAGCACCTGCAAAGCCAAGTGCGCCTACACTTCCAAGTACAGGTCCGCCAAAAGCAACCATCGCTTAGAAGTAGAGAGAAGGCAATTGTTTCATAAGTTGAAGATACGATCGACAATGAAATTTTAAGTTTTGATTGTTGCTCACCTTCTTCGTAAGCATCCTTTGGTCTCTGTTTCATTGCTACAGCTGCTCCCATGAAAGGCACAAACACCATCGGTGAAAAGGGAATGCCTAACTTCTTCATCACAAGAGCATGCCCCGACTCGTGAATTAGAATCAACGACGTCATTCCTACAGCGTATGGAAACCCATAAAATGCAGTATAGGCACCGACCGTAAGCAACATTGATCCCAGTGATGCAAATTTGGTCAGTTTTCAGGGCACCAAGAATATATTTGCCTTTGCCAAATAGCATCAATCCGCCCGCTCCTAGCATACCAAGCCCAGACGTTATTCGATTACGAGGTGGATTTGGTGGACGTTGCGAGGATGAATAAATTCGAATTGCTGCAAAATGAGATGATCCAAGTTGATAGCGATAGTGCATGCCGATAGGATATGTTGTGGACATCACAGAAGAACGAGTTGTTTGAACACATACTAATGTTCTTGATCGAATTGACTGCAGCTTCGTGTGAACCCCCCTTGGACCAAGTATCTTTGGCACCGCAACGGCATGTCTTGCTAGCATTATCATGATGGTGTTAGAATCTGGATTGTTCATTGTTCTTTTTCAGATTCAGAATCGGAGAAGAGAAAAGAGAGAGGATAATGGAAGCTTATATTCAATCATCTAACAGCATCTATCTGCTTTGTAGATACTTGACGCAGTGAGCCACCGTAAGTCCATATATACCAAAATAGAAATGATAGAAGAATACCAGGATAAGTTGTACATCAAGAAAAAGCTTCCAATCTATAGTAAATACAATCTAAGCTCTTCTACATTCGCTATTGGCTATGCACTTCAGTAGGAGAATATAACATGAAGTAGACGTCACAAATCTACTCTGTTGCAGCCGTCACCTGTACTTCAATAAGCAATTGTTCACGAGCCATGTTCGCTTCAACGGTTGCCCTCACTGGTTTATTATTCGGATCGACCCAGCCATTCCAAACGTCATTCATATCCTTGAAATCGCGAGAGATGTCCTTCAACCAAATAGACGATGTAAGTAGCTTGGACTTGTCAGTGTTTGCCTGAGCCAGCAAATCATCCACTTTCTTCAGAACGTTTGCAGTTTGGTTCTTGATATCTGTTGCTGTGCCGTCAGTTTGGCCGCTGATGTATACGACGCCATTGTGAATTACTATCTTTGACATTCTAGGGTCTTCTGTGCCGATGCGTGTCGTTGCCATGGTGCGAGATCTTATCAATAGATGAGAATGAGATATTTGCGTTCTGGCAATTCTTGTGAGTAGTTTGTTTGCGAGCATTGCGATAGGACGAGAAGGGCGAGGAGCGTGGAGTTCGGTTTGCGTGGAGAGATAAAAGTGATGATTTTTTTGGCACTCTCAAAATTTTACGTAGGTGGGAATTCCTATCAAAATTTCCGTCACCCATCACTTGCCATATCATCTGGAGAGAGAGAGAGCTACTGTTGGCTCACTGTTGCAGGTTGTTACAATACACTGCTCGTATTTCCCCCGCCTGCTTATTGCAGTTCTTCGTTCTCTCCTATTTTCCCGATCATCCTCCAGCCCATGTTGATGAAGGCCTTACTCATAATTCTGGCAGCTGCACTCACAATTTCAGATGCATTCATTGTGAAGTCTGCCCCTACTAACCAACCAATGGTCATGTTTGTGTCTAGTGGGTTTTCGTTCACAGATGGTCAACAGATCCTAGTGTCAGCACAACGACCATTAGGAATTGTACTCGAACAAGATGAATCACCAGGAGATATTGTAGCTACAAATGTAGAATCAGACGGCTCCGCCGCAGCCGCAGGAGTAAAGGAGGGAGATGTTTTGTTGGCAGTACAAAACGCTAGTGTTGAAAATGCAAGTTTAGATGAAGTGTTGACATTCATAGGAAACGCTCCAAAAGTCGTGAACATGAGGTTTTTGAGAAGAGACAGTGATTGAAAATGTAAGGTTGAGCGGTTACTACAACTAATTTCGGTCTCAAAAGAACACAACGTCGCTGCCATCATTTCGTGGAGAAAGAGAGGGTGGTGTTGATCGATGACCATAATATGATTATGTATGATTAGTTTTGCAAGCCAACCACAGCTAGGATGCTATCTTTTTTTCTTCGATTATCGGATTGGAAGGTTTGATATCTTCTGCAGCGCGATCATTAGTGTAAGAGTTGCCAGGGAACAAAGAACTTAATATACCATCATCCCCGTCCACGCCAAGTTCTGCTCTGAGAGGCTTGCACACGTCATTAAAGAGATGCCACAATTCTCCTTTGGACAACCTGCCATCATTTTTTCCTTTTTTATTCAATGAAGTGTAGCTTGAAGGATCGTCTTTCGTAGGAATAGCCTTACCAGCACCCTTCGTTGTTGTCATCATATCTCTGACAAGATAATGAATTAGATCCGCGTCTGCAAACAAGTTCTTGATGGTCTGTGGCACGACGAGAGTCTTCTTGGCGCGAGTGCATGCAACATATAGTAAGTTGATGTCATCACCGTAGGATTGCAAATTCATTTGCCAGCCGGCTCTAGGCTTCTTGCAAACTTCCGTCGATAGGAACTCAGGCCCATTTCTCAGGGGAGCGTTCTGTGTGTATGACTTCGTAGTCAAGTCTATGAAGTCATCGCAAACTTCGACGTTATCCCATTCCAGGCCTTTCGCAGAATGGCAGGTGGTCCTAAAGCAAAGATGAAGCATTCAAAAAACGAGAAGAGAGATATGGTACCAATTGATGACAGAGAGGATGGGCCAGACTTAGCGCTACTTACAATATAATATCTGCAACCTCCGCAGAATACTTCTTGTCCAGTACTTCAACTTCAAATGCCTCGAGTGCTTTGATAGTGTTGTTTCCATATTTGCTGATGATTTGGATTGGCTGGACATACTTGTTTAGTTCGAGGTTCTTGCACTCCTCATTGAAGTCTTTCCACGTGATTGTTTTGTTAGCAAAGTCGGGAAACTCCTTTTCAGGAAGCGTGATTCTCTCCCCTGTTGTCCTGGTCTCAAATACATCGAACCTAAGCGAAGAGATAATATTATCGGGTGGTTAGCAATCTAAACGAGAAAAGGGGTATAAAGAACATGTAGAAACTCACAAATGTCTAATCTCTTTCGATGTCTTCCGCCATCTCTTCAATCCGGATAAATCTCCCTCGCCGTTGATATGAAACTTTGGTACGTTGTCGAGATGTAAAGGCACATGTATGTCAGGCATCATTTTAGACATGATTTCGTCGCCATCAGAGTCGTCGTCTAAAGCTCCAAGCCCCATTATCTCCATAGCTTTGAACATTAGTGCGTAATTGGTTCTTGCGATGAACGAAATAGTGCCAACTTCGTTTACCTAACAATGAGTCTGTGGTAATTGAGCTCTCGGTGATGGCGGAGATCAGTATCACATCGCCATTTCGGCCGAAATGGCTATTTTGGCACCCAAGTCTATGCGACATATGTGACCGTTATGACCCAAAGCAAGCCGCCGCTGTCCCATACTTTGCATCCTGTCCCTTATTTTCCAAGGATTTTCAACGAATCGATTGCGTCCCTTATTTTCCAAGGATTTTCAACGAATCGATTGCATATTATACATGTTAGTAGGGGTTCTAGTTTATTTTTCTACGTGCGTAACCTTGGTTACGGGGTAAGATTTTCTGGACTATGTGCGTACGTGGATACGTGCGTCAGCATACATAGTGGGTTGAGAACTCTCTGCATTTCCCTCGTTAATACGACGGAAAGCGTTTGTGTCTGTACAATTTGTAAAAAGGTTTAAGGCATCGTAGCAAGTGTTGTTGCGTGATGACTTGATCAAGGGGCCGTCGCCTAGTAAGGAGATGGCTTCTAGACCGGCAGAGCCAGTTGCAAAGCAAATGTCTCGTCCGAATTGTTGAGTGTAGTATGTGGATGGGTCGGGGCTTTTGTAGGATAGGCCGAAGTTTTCTGTGGGGTGCTGTCTCCTCCACATGTCATTTGCTCTTTCCAAGATGTTAGATGGAACTTCATCTGAGGAGGCTCTATTGGCCATTTTTAGTGCGTGAGGAAATGTGGTGGCTTTGATGTTGTGGAGTCAAGTCTACTCGACGAATTTTAACTAGAGAAGCGCCCTAGTTAAATGGCCGTTCGCGGAATAATCGGCGGGACGCCATTTTTGGTCACCCCTCTCTAGAGAGCCTTGCGGGGGCCAACAGCACTTCTGGCTTCTCTCTTCTCCCATGCTGCCTTTGGAAATAATGATGTTACAATAGGCACACTGGCCCACTGGGACAACCTGCACAACCCTACTTATTTACACAACAGTCCACCGTCAACAAGGCAAACCGACCGCATATATCAATGTCGATAATATAATTATGCTTTTCTCTCCACCACGATGAAATATGTAGAATAAAACACAGTCACCGCTGCCGCTCAATCGGTAAACTTGGATGTTTGTGTGGAAAACAAACCAGAGGCCTTAGAACGAGAATGATTTTTCCGCCAACCCGAGTATCGATGTGATATCTTCAACGGCCATGAGCTATGTCAGTTCAGTTTCACTATCTCAAATAACTGCAAAGCAATAACCAGCGACAATAAGTCCACCACCAGCCGTATCCCAATCAATCACCATGCCTCCCAAAAATAGTGGTAGCACACGACGGGTTACCCGGTCTTCTATGAAAGCGAAAGCTTCCTCGGTGGCGTCGGAAGAAGCGTCTTCGGCGGCAACCAAACCTTCGGCAGCCATTTCGGTGGCAGCACCTTCGGTAGCAAAACCAGCTGAAACCGACGATGCTTCGCTTGATAATATGTGGGAAAGGTAAGTCAAGATGACGGGTCGGCATCGGCAATGTGTGATTCTTAAAATCTTCTCGCTTTTGACCGAAACTCACTTATATGAACTTCCGTTAACACAGTGTGAAGGATATCAACGGCGACAAACTCCAAGGTATGGACAAAGGCACTTGGACATCAGTCATGTTGCGTTTGAGAGAGGAATACCCATCGCTTTCTGATGAACAACGTTTTGGGTGCCATTTCGCTCTTTCAGCGGTGCTCGTCAACGTAAAAGGTCTAGTCGCTTATGTAGGCGTGAACAAACCGTTTTATAATGGCAATACTACAATCAAAATTGGGTCATTAAAGCGGATGGGTCTAATTGATCAGCGTAGGTACTTCATCACCGGACACGAAGAAGACGAAACACTTGTTTATGTCTACGATATCACGGACATTCCTGATCCCACCAGGGGGTGGTGTCCACCCAGAAAAAGCAATCGCACCCAAAGCTATGCTCGCTGCAACAATAATTCCAGATCACAGAAGGGATTTCTTAAAGTATATCACGGAGAAAGATTCTTCAAACACGGCAATAAATATATTGACCTGACGAAATTCGAAAATATCTCTGGTGGAGCCGAAATGAGGGTGGATGGCAGCCTTGTTCGTGACCTGTTTCATTCCGGAAGAACCCTATTATCTGCTGGAAATGTTGAAAATCTCAACGAACAAGGAGCACCTCCAGCTGCTGTAGGTGGAGGGGTGAACCATTATGTAAGTGATTCAGCAGTCTCTCATTGTCTTTTGTTGGCATCTCGATATGAACTTACTCAACTTCCAAAATCTCTATTTTCCGTGTCAGGGTGCTGGTGTTGGTGCTGGTGTACCTTCGATGGCTGGTGCTGGTGATGGTGCTTCGACTGGGGATGAGCTGGATGCCTTTAAGCTCAAGACGGCCGAATTGGACTTTCAGAAGGCCAAACGAATTGCGGAATTGGAAGTTCAGCAGAAGGAATTGGAAGTTCAGCAGAAGGAGGACACGGTGAAGTTGGATGTTCAGCAGAAGGAGCACGCGGCGAAGTTGGAACTTCAGCAGAAGGAGAACATGGCGAAGTTGGAACTTCAGCAGAAGGAGTTGGAACTTCAGCAGAAGAAGCACACGGTGGAAACTCATGAGCGAATCAATATGAACAAAATTGCTATTAGTGACGTACAGGTTGAACATGTACGTATGAAGGTTGAACAGGTACGTATGAAGGGCGACATTACTAAAGTAGGCGCTACTGCCGACCGCGCAGATAGTAAGGCTGGCGAGGCTCTCGAGTCCTCCAAAAATGCCAATGAACGCGTCGAGGGTCTTCATGACCAATTAAGTCGTACCGCAACGAAGAAGGATCTTCAGTCTTTGGAGGAGAGGATGAAGGAGGAGATGCGTCGTAGTGAAGATGATGGAATGAACAAAGATGGTGGTGAAGACGACGGTCTCGTCGGTGCAGCTCTTGATTTTTCCGACTCCTCTTCTGATGATGAGTCAGTGTCGTCACCTCGCCGTGCTGGAGGTAAGAAACTATTTCGTTCTTGCTTTGACTTTTTTTCTTTCAGACCAATATTCCCTCTCATTATTTTGTTCCTCCTCAGTCACCGCTGTAACTCCCATGGACAAGAAGAGTGTGAAAGTGTCTAGAGAAACTTATAATTCTTTTAGCAACCTACTATACCGTGCCGTTGAGTATGGTCAAGAAGGAAAGGAGGTTGAAATGGAGGCTTATATCACAGAAGCAAAAGATTTCATGGTCAAGACTGACCTTGCAGAAGAACGGCAAAGATTTTACCAAAGGTTCAAATCCGGATCTACAGGTGCAAGAAAGCTCTGCCGCAAGTATGGCTTGAAGCCAGCTGCCCGCTAAGCATAAGTAGTGCTTGCGATGGGGGTGTAAGAGTAGATGGGATATTACTACTCTCGTAGGTTGTTAAATATTGTAAACATTGTCTTGTTTGTCTTTTAACTTGAACAATCTTGTTTACCTAGAGAATAGTCGAGAGAAAGCAAGCCGCTGCACGCCAAGCTCGAAGATGAGCAGCAATCTCATGTGCAGGCATCTGATTCTCTACAGTGCTAAGGCCGACCCCATTGCCAGCAATCTCAAGCAAATGGGGCCGGCGGTTGATTCGTTGTGAATATGACAATCAACTGCTTGCTAGTGACCCATTATATTTGGCCGTGATAGTATAGAAGCATCTTGACTTTCTCTTCGAAGTGACACACATGGGTATACTCGCCAAAGCTTTTGTTCTCTCAACTCATTTATCATCAATCACCCAGCCCAGCAGCATCAAGCTATGTACCCAGCAATAAAGTAGATAAACAGTCTCAGGCGAGAAGATAATCAGCACTATTACATATTAAAGGAATGGAGTGGGTGATCTTATCAGTGGCGTCGAAGGTATGGCTGTATCAGCATCTGACGGTACGTGTAACTTTTGTTCCTCTTCATCATCTTGCCTTTGAAATTACCACTAACATTTTTCTACTTTCTTTCTTTCAGGCCGCCGTAATAGTAACAGATACAATACGCCTCCTCTTTCCACGCCTCCTCCTCGTCGCAATCGTCACACTGACACCTTGTCAAAGTGAACCAAAAGGCCGACGCTGATGGGCCATGGGGTGACGAAGCGGATGCCCAAGCTGCTGCGGACACTCAAATTATTACTGTTGTCATTTGGGATACTAGCAACATTCAAAATGAGCCCGAAGTATATGAACCTGCTGGTATGGAAGAGGAAGACATGACCGACGACCTTCAAGTAATCCTAGTCAAGCACGATCAAATGTTCTATCGTGTGGTGTTGGCTAATGACGACGGAACAGACGATGACGATGACGGGTTAGACTTGCGTGTCCGCACAAATTTGGATGCTCTACTTGACGAAAATGCTCCAACTACTCCATCCAGTAGAGCTCGTGATGCCATCAACGCAGTCTCAGCCGTAGTGTCGGGGGCCGTTTCATCTGCATATGCCTCCTTCGCCACCAGCAGCAGCACTACTGCCAATAGCAACAGTAGAGAGGGAGAGGGGAGGCGCCGTCAGAACGCAGATAGCACTCCAGTTTCAAATAATGCCAACGACGGTACCACCAACAACGGCACCACCCCTAGGCGTCCCAAAAGGAAGAAGAGTGAAAATCAGCCTCATAATGTCTCCAACTTTTAGAGTCAGAGGCTTTCGTCAAGTTTGCATTATTTCATGTGCAAATCGTTTGTTTTTGGAGAATCTGATGGAGACTAAACATTTATCGTTCTCATATGACTTAATCTCGCCTGCCTCATCGATGCGTTATTAGTGTAGAATGATAATAAGTAAAGTTCAAATTGTTTGTTTCAACCCCATTTCTACTCATGCCCCTGACTGCTCCTTTATTTTTGTGTTCACCCAGAATTTCTGTCCACCAAAAATCGTCCACATACTACCATTCGTATTGCTTAAAATAACGTTCTGTGCTCTTGCCTTATCTCGCTCAAATGTAGGCAAAGATAGAACTTCTGATTAGCACTTCCTTTTCATTCAATGAAGAAGCAGCATATATACGTTAAATGTAATGAGACCATGTCACCTCGGTTGGCCTCAAAGATGGAGATAAAATTTAAATTCTTTGTGTGATAGAGCTTTGATGTAAGCTGACTGCAAGATTTCAATGGGCAACATTTGCAAGCCGTTAGGTGGAGCATAAGAAGTCATCTTGTGGCCAGGTAAAATATTAAAAGTGTGTCATCGCCAAAAAGTGTCTTTAATTCAATAATAATAAGTAGAAAAGAGCATCCATTACATCCCCCGTAATGTCTGCAGAAAGATTGGGCGGTCGACACTTAGTCGATAGTTGGTCGATAGTTACAAGTATCGACCGTCGATAGTTGGTCGATACTTGTCGACATTTTGGTCGATAGATGGTCGATAGATGGTAGATAGATGGTCGATACTTAAGACA
>JAHBBA010001078.1:0-40319 GCA_018806925.1 Skeletonema costatum | reverse complement strand
GATGATTTTAGAGTGATTATACAAGCCTACTCATGTACTTTTGTCCTGCTCATACTTAGTACTTGGTTACGATGCATATCTCGTCATGTTGTAAACAACTTCTAACTTCGTTCTTTCTCTAGGATTCTTATTAGTACGATTTGAACTCAATTTGAATTCAATTTGATCTTTACCTGAGCGTAGCTCGTCATCACTTAACAAATGAATTCTGTATAATGGCATTTGATGTACTGTTTGTTTCACAAGTCCAATGCAGCTTGACACACTCCCTCAGATTTTGTCACCAGGGCCGCTCGAATAATTTTCCCCCAGCCCTTTGTTTCCCGAATATGCGGTCAGAGACCTAGTAAGATTTCGGCATCTTGTACTCTTTATTGTAGGCTCTTGTGAGTAGAGGTGAAGGCAAACAGCCTGTCACAATCCTAAACATGCCATTCGACCCCACCCCCGAACATTCATACTCCGGACCAATGTCCGGCTACAGAGACAACCGTCGATGACATCGGAAAGCCCTCGTCTTCCCAGAGCCTTGAGTCGGGCCATTTTCTGATTTCCACACCAGGGCGAGCGAGTCTATGGCCGCGACGAGAATGATTGAATCGCTCCATCACCATCTTTGCGGAATGACGCTGATGAGTGGACTAGTATGACGCGGTGACCGCTCATCAGATTGAGGAAGGCCAACTGTGATGGTCGTGCGGCCTTGGCTGCTACGTCAGAAGACGCAGTGGATATTTTGACAGAATTTGAAGGATTTTTGCACAAGATGTGGGAAATGAGTCATCACCCACCTCGAGGGGAGATTATGAAACACCTTACATGTGGACTCATAATACCAGTAAATAGGGGGGAGGACACGGTCCCAAGAGTTTCGCATTGGCTGCTGTGGATGGGGGGGATGCTGTACTCAACAGAAGATTGGAGTGCGTAATGATAGGAAATTGCCATGATGTATGTGTTTTTGGTAGTGACGCTGGAGCAGTATGGGGGCGTGTTATACACCAATCATGAGAAGAGGGGAATTTTTTTTCAGAATAACGCAGGTACCTTGCAAATTTTTGCATAGCAAAGAAGTTCGAATTCATTTGCCGCTTGGAGTTGCAGTGGGCGTTTGGGGTATGGCTGGTGTGGATTGTGGGCAGTCTGGTGACATAGTCTCACAGGTGGTCGGGTGTGAAGGTGGGAGATTTAGGTGATGGTTGTTAATGGGTGGAAGATATATCTGAGAAGATGAAAGCTCGTAAGAGTGCTGAAGATTTCGTCGTGTCCTATTGCTACACTCAACATGGGTGAAGACAAACCCCAATGACTTGCCATCAATCGACACTGACGGACACCACCATGGCTGAGGCATTCATAGCTTCCTGTAGGTCGTGAGACAGTCTGCACAACACGTCACGTATGCAGCCAACGAATCGGCCGATGAAGCAATTGAGAAAGTGTGAAACTTTGTTGGTGAAGGAGTTGTGCCGACTGAGTTGCGGCGGTTGGAGATGCATGGACGGGTGAACAACACAAACAGCAAGCAGGAGAGCCTCAGCTCAAACGGAGGCGGGGCAGGCTCAAGCTTCACAGCCTCAAGCACCTCAGCCTGAAGCATCTGCCATCATTTCTTATTGATTACATCAACATGTGAAGACAACCCCACTGCCCCCATCCGACCGCGGACACACCTGCGAAGATTTCATAGCTCATGTAGGTCGTGAGAATCTGCACAAGGCACGTTGCAGCCACGAATCGCCAATGAAGAATGAGAAAGGTGAAACTTTGTTGGTGAAGACGTGTGCAGACTGAGTTTGTGGCGTGTGCGGAGATGCATGGACGGGCGAACAGCAAGATTCAGGAGTGCCTCAAGCTCAGACGGAAGTCTAGAACCCGCTACACACAGCAGGCCGTAGCACAAGAGCCCCAAGAAGAAATGACTAATTGGATGACACCATGACTCTGAACAATGATTCATCTTCCCATAACTTCCTCGGCAGATTGCAAGGATGATCTTACCAAGGTTGTTGCTATAGGAGGGAAGAACTGCGAAACTTATTTTTCGGACTCAACCCTGGTACATCTCCAAGAGCTTCGGTGTCAGCCATCAGACAGATATTGAAAGATGATTCAGGAAACGTTATGTTCGTAAAAGACATTTGTAAAAGAGTTGTGGGTTATGTGGGGGATCAGAGCAACCAAGGAACGATGTCACCTTCCAAGATGCTCCTAAGCCTGTAACTACACAGCCCGACGTTCCTCAGCCCGAAGCTCCTCAGCCGAAGCTCCTCACCGCAGCTACTCAGCTCAAGCTACAAGCCTCAAGCACCACCGCCTCAAGAATCTGCCACCAATTTCTATTGATACGTCAACATGTGAAGACAACCCCCTTGCCACCATCACGACCGACGGACAACACATGCGAAGATTTCATATGCTCATGTAGGTCGTGTGCCTCTACATAATACTCGAGCAGCCACGAATCGCCAGTGAAAATGAGAAAGGTTGAAACTTTGTTGGTGAAGGACGTGTGCCGACTGAGTTGCGGCGTGTGTGGAGATGCATGGACGGGTGCACAGCAACAAGAGCCTCAAGCTGCTGAGGCAACACCGGTCGAGTCGGTCTCGTCACCCTGCTCTCTACTAAACTGTAGAGACGACACCGGTCGAGTCGGTCTCCTCGCCATCAATTCAACAAGTCAGGAATCCATAGTACAGCAACAACAGCGTCCGTGTTTACTCGTGAAGAGGTTGGGAAGGATTTTTCGTCTTCGGCGGCAATTGATTTTTGTGGTGGAAAGGGACTATCATTGTGTGCGTATGAAGCTGTGTGTCCCTTAGGCGAGGCAATCCACCTTTCGTTCATGACAATCACTTTACGTGGGTCCCTATTTCTGACGGGAGCGACTGGGTGGCGATAGGTGACAAAGGAGCTGTGAACAAATGGTCGAAAACTCACGAAGAGTCGCCTCCTTGGTGCTAATGCTGGAGAGGCTATGAAGAGATCACAAGACGTATATTGCTGTGAAAATGACAATCCTGCCCGAATGCAGAATCCCAACAGAAGATACCGTCAGCAACACTATCGAGGATTCCGGAGCATCCAATCTATACCTGCATCAACTTCTGGCTTGTCCGAACAGCAAGCTTATAATTAGTGTTGGAAAAACTTACGCACCAGTATGGTTTGATCGGTCTTCAGGTGGAAGGGACTACATAATGAAGCTGCGGTACAGTTCTGTCTTTCCCCTGAGCAAATGTGATCTTTGTCCTTGTAAGTGATTTGCAAGTGTATGATTATTGCACCATTCGTCTATGTTCTAATTCTTATTCTTTTTTTGGCAATCGAACAGACGAAGCTTACTGCCCTATGGGCCCTCGCACTACAACTCCTTCGGAGGACTTAGAGATGATGATGGCTCGTGGGCTCCGCAATAACAGCAGAGAGTGGTGGTGTGCAGGTTGGTGACCGACAACGTTTGCAAGCACGCAGATTTAGATCCGAATTGGGGACAAGATGGATCGAATGAGGAGCTAACAAGGCACATTTGTGTTGCAAGTATGTCACTGAGTGCATTGTATAGTTTTGTGGGCTACTTTGCAGTAGTGGGACAAGTTCGCTGCGTTTCTATTGCATCATCCTTTAATCCAAGGGTTCTAGTAATTTTATCGTTGTTTTACAGCAATGTATATCTCTCAATGATCATTGCATACCGAATGTTTATGTATTTCAATCTAAGCCTTTTTTACCTGGCTGCATCGGCTTCAACTCATAGAGCGCGTTTCTTTACCAAACTGATGTTGATATGCATCATTTTATGGCACAAACGTCTTCTGTCTACTGCGCTAATGCAAGTGAATTTCTTGCTGTATGAGTTTGGTTTCGATGAGACTACTGCTACTTACCTCTGTCAGCGTTCCTCATACATTGAGCATTCAATAACTGCCAGCAATATAGTAGCTAGCCGAGATCTGCGAAGACTTCTCTCTAGAGTTAGGTTGATCGGCTATCATAATAATACAGCGACCACCATGTCTTTTTAGTGGAGACACCGAAACGGGAAGAACTCAAATTTCCTAGATACTAATTCCTACTGTATGTACGTACGAGCAAAAATTGATCCCTCCTCTCTTCTCAGCAACAGCACAGCAACGCAGTCTCCAACCCTCACACCAATAGAGAGCAACAATGGCTTCCCACGGAGCAAAGAAGATACCACGGCTTTTTATCACTTTATTGCCTACTCATTTTATTTTATGCATATAATGCCGTGATGGTCAAGAAGCTCGGTACCAGAATGCTAGTGGGGCAGAGCAATCGGAAGCGCTCGCTGCACTCCAAAAGACAACAAGAATCAAAAGTAGACGCATAAATGAGAAAGAGCAAGCAGTTCGAGGCAAATTTGTCTCCAAGTTTGAAGACATAATAACTAGTGACGTCGACAATAACGAAACTGCCAAGTTTGCTGCGATATTGCTGAGCAAGGCAAGATATACTGCCGATCCAGTCAAAGAGCACATCTGTCGAGAGGAAGACACTTTGTCCAAATGCTACAACGAGGGCTTCTCGACCAACAAGGAAGGAATTACAGCTGACTCTCTAAAGTTTGACTTGCCTGTCCTTTTGAAACACGATGACAGCAGCGGTTGCAATCCTGCTACTCTGACAGACGCATATCAATTTCCAAGACTAACTTGGGCCGTCCCAGTGAACAACACTGCAAATCAATGGTGTAATGTAGTTGGCGCTCCATCTTACAAAAGTTTGGAGGACTCTCAAACAAAAGTGTCATCGGAAACAATGTTTAGAAGGAACGAAAAGTTATACCCCTGGTCAAACAAACAGAAGAAGGCTGTATGGAGAGGTTCCACAACATCAAATAAAGGCATGTACGGTCAGCTAGAACTCCTTGAAACTCCTCGAGGCATATTGGTACAAAATGGAATCAACAATTCTCTGATGGATGTGGGATTTCACAAAATTGTTGGGAAATATGAACGTGAACGTACACCAATAGGTCACAATCTGTTGAAAGATCCTATACCGCTGGAAAAAATGATGAAATACAAAGCTATCATTGATATTGATGGGAATAACTGGAGCGCAAGGTTCAACAATCTCCTATGTTACAACTCTGTCATCATTAAGATTGCACCTGATTTTGTTGAGCAAACTTTAAAGGGTTGATACCTGGTGTAGCATTATCTGTCAGCAAAGCTTGATAATATTACTCAAGTTGCTGAGTTTGTAATGGACAGGGACAATGATGCCATGGATGCAACAAGTTGTAGCAAATGCCAACGCTTGGTGCAAGGAACATATGATGAGAGAGAAGATGGCTCGATCTGCACTCGACGCAATAGAAGAGTATCGGATTTTGCTTAATGATTATGACGAGCAATGGCACGAGGATTGGCACAGCCGGAAGGTGTTTGATGAAATCGATGATCTAGTAGAATGTAATATTATCTAGTGAGAGAATGTCAACTAACTTGCAACAATTCAGTCATACCTCTTCGTGTATGTAATATCAGAAGCTAGCTGTTTTTGTTGCAGCTGTTCGGGAGTCATCATATAGTCGCGATTCCAAGCCATCGCTGCAAACAGCGCTCCTACCAAACCAAAGTACCCACCCGTGATTGCCACTCGTTGAGCAGTTGTAATACGATAGTAGTTTGGCGGTGCGTGCCCTAATGGATCATAAAATCTCATGAATGTTTGATATCCGCCGCCAAGAAGAACCAGATAAAAGATTGGGTTCGAAATCATGCCACTGTATGCAAGCTGTTCCACCTATTCCTAGCCCAACGAGGCCAGCATATGGAGATATTGCTCCCACATATTCTTCCTGATTTTCAAATGTGAGGGAGATGCATCGTCAGTCGTAGACAGTCATGGTATTATGAGAAGATACTCGATAATGAGAAAACTTACCTCCGTCCATCATGCCCAGAGGAATCAGATTGAACAAGTTGATCATGAAACCGAAATCAGCCAGGGCAAAAAGTAATGGGCTATCCATAACATGAGCAGCACCTGCAAAGCCAAGTGCGCCTACACTTCCTAGTACTGACCTCCAAATGCAACCATCGCTTAGAAGTAGAGAGAATGCAATTGTTTCATAAGTTTGATGATAAGATCGACAATGAAATTTTAACTTTTGATTGTTGCTCACCTTCCTCATAGGCATCCTTTGGTCTCTGTTTCATTGCTACAGCTGCTCCCATGAAAGGCACAAACACCATTGGCGAAAAGGGTATGCCTAACTTCTTCATCACAAGAGCATGCCCTGACTCGTGAATTAGAATCAACGACGTCATTCCAACAGCGTATGGAAACCCATAAAAAGCAGTATAGGCACCGACAGTAAGCAACATTGATCCCAGTGATGCAAATTTGGTCAGTTTCAGGGCACCAAGAATATATTTGCCTTTGCCAAACAGCATCAATCCGCCCGCTCCTAGCATACCAAGCCCAGACGTTATTCGATTACGAGGTGGATTTGGTGGACGTTGCGAGGATGAATAAATTCGAATTGCTGCAAAATGAGATGATCCAAGTTGATAGCGATAGTGCATGCCGATAGGTGTGGACATTACAGGAGAACGACGATGAACACATGATAACGTTCTTGATCGAATTGACTGCAGCTTCGTGTGAACCCCCTTTGAACCAAGTAACTTTGGCACCGCAACGGCATGTCTTGCTAGCATTATCATGATGGTGTTAGAATCTGGATTGTTCATTGTTCTTTTTCAGATTCAGAATCGGAGAAGAGAAAAGAGAGAGGATAATGGAAGCTTATATTCAATCATCTAACAGCATCTATCTGCTTTGTAGATACTTGACGCAGTGAGCCACCGTAAGTCCATATATACCAAAATAGAAATGATAGAAGAATACCAGGATAAGTTGTACATCAAGAAAAAGCTTCCAATCTATAGTAAATACAATCTAAGCTCTTCTACATTCGCTATTGGCTATGCACTTCAGTAGGAGAATATAACATGAAGTAGACGTCACAAATCTACTCTGTTGCAGCCGTCACCTGTACTTCAATAAGCAATTGTTCACGAGCCATGTTCGCTTCAACGGTTGCCCTCACTGGTTTATTATTCGGATCGACCCAGCCATTCCAAACGTCATTCATATCCTTGAAATCGCGAGAGATGTCCTTCAACCAAATAGACGATGTAAGTAGCTTGGACTTGTCAGTGTTTGCCTGAGCCAGCAAATCATCCACTTTCTTCAGAACGTTTGCAGTTTGGTTCTTGATATCTGTTGCTGTGCCGTCAGTTTGGCCGCTGATGTATACGATGCCATTGTGAATTACTATCTTTGACATTCTAGGGTCTTCTGTGCCGATGCGTGTCGTTGCCATGGTGCGAGATCTTATCAATAGATGAGAATGAGATATTTGCGTTCTGGCAATTCTTGTGAGTAGTTTGTTTGCGAGCATTGCGATAGGACGAGAAGGGCGAGGAGCGTGGAGTTCGGTTTGCGTGGAGAGATAAAAGTGATGATTTTTGGCACTCTCAAAATTTTACGTAGGTGGGAATTCCTATCAAAATTTCCGTCACCCATCACTTGCCATATCATCTGGAGAGAGAGAGAGCTACTGTTGGCTCACTGTTGCAGGTTGTTACAATACACTGCTCGTATTTCCCCCGCCTGCTTAGTGCAGTTCTTCGTTCTCTCCTATTTTCCCGATCATCCTCCAGCCCATGTTGATGAAGGCCTTACTCATCATTCTGACAGCAGCACTCACAATTTCAGATGCATTCATTGTGAAGTCTGCCCCTACTAACCAACCAATGGTCATATTTGTGTCTAGTGGGTTTTCGTTCACAGATGGTCAACAGATCCTAGTGTCAGCACAACGACCATTAGGAATTGTACTCGAACAAGATGAATCACCAGGAGATATTGTAGCTACAAATGTAGAATCAGACGGCTCCGCCGCAGCCGCAGGAGTAAAGGAGGGAGATGTTTTGTTGGCAGTACAAAACGCTAGTGTTGAAAATGCAAGTTTAGATGAAGTGTTGGCATTCATAGGAAACGCTCCAAAAGTCGTGAATATGAGGTTTTTGAGAAGAGACAGTGATTGAAAATGTAAGGTTGAGCGGTTACTACAACTAATTTCGGTCTCAAAAGAACACAACGTCGCTGCCATCATTTCGTGGAGAAAGAGAGGATGATGTTGATCGATGACCATAATATGATTATGTATGATTAGTTTTGCAAGCCAACCACAGCTAGGATGCTATCTTTTTTTCTTCAATTATCGGATTGGAAGGTTTGATATCTTCTGCTTCTGCAGCGCGATCATTAGTGTAAGAGTTGCCAGGGAACAAAGAACTCAATATACCATCATCCACGTCCACGCCAAGTTCTGCTCTGAGAGGCTTGCACACGTCATTAAAGAGATGCCACAATTCTCCTTTGGACAACCTGCCATCATTTTTTCCTTTTTTATTCAATGAAGTGTAGCTTGAAGGATCGTCTTTCGTAGGAATAGCCTTACCAGCACCCTTCGTTGTTGTCATCATATCTCTGACAAGATAATGAATTAGATCAACGTCTGCAAACAAGTTCTTGATGGTCTGTGGCACGACGAGAGTCTTCTTGGCGCGAGTACATGCAACATATAGTAAGTTGATGTCATCACCGTACGATTGCAAATTCATTTGCCAACCGGCTCTAGGCTTCTTGCAAACTTCCGTCGATAGGAACTCAGGCCCATTTCTCAGGGGAGCATTCTGTGTGTATGACTTCGCAGTCAAGTTTATGAAGTCATCGCAAACTTCAACGTTATCCCATTCCAGGCCTTTTGCAGAATGGCAGGTGGTCCTTTTAAGCAAAGATGAAGCATTCAAAATACGCGAAGTGAGATATGGTACCAATTGATGACAGAGAGAGGATGGGCCAGACTTAGCGCTACTTACAATATAATTTCTGCCTCTTCCGCAGAATACTTCTTGTCCAGTACTTCAGCTTCAAATGCCTCGAGTGCTTTGATAGTGTTTTTTCCATATTTGCTGATGATTTGGATTGGCTGGACATACTTGTTTAGTTCGAGGTTCTTGCAGTCCTCATTGAAGTCTTTCCACGTGATTGTTTTGTTAGCAAAGTCGGGAAACTCCTTTTCAGGAAGCGTGATTCCCTCCCCTGTTGTCCTGGTCTCAAATACATCGAACCTAAGCGAAGAGATAATATTATCGGGTGGTTAGCAATCTAAACGAGAAAAGGGGTATAAAGAACATGTAGAAACTCACAAATGTCTAATCTCTTCGATGTCTTCCGCCATCTCTTCAATCCGGATAAATCTCCCTCGCCGTTGATATGAAACTTTGGTACGTTGTCGAGATGTAAAGGCACATGTATGTCAGGCATCATTTTAGACATGATTTCGTCGCCATCAGAGTCGTCGTCTAAAGCTCCAAGCCCCATTATCTCCATAGCTTTGAACATTAGTGCGTAATTGGTTCTTGCGATGAACGTAATAGTGCCAACTTCGTTTGATTTACCTAACAATGAGTCTGTGGTAATTGAGCTCTCTTCCTCACCTCTTGCGCCCTCAATCCTGTAAGGTAGCCATTGCTTCTTCTGTTTGAACAAATAATTGTTTGTTTGTGGTGAGTATTCCTTGGCAAACAGAGGTACGTTTGCAATTCGAGCAATCGAGGGACCAAAGCGCCAGCTCTTATTCAAGCACATATCGATGGCATTCGGCAGAGACATGTAATTCGAACTCTTTGCTCCTCTAAACGAGTATATTGTCTGGGCTGCATCTCCAACAAAGAAGATGGCGGTTCCATATTGTAACTGCTTTGCAATTAGATCCACTTGACATGCATCCAAGTCTTGACACTCATCAACCAGTAAAACCGAGCCTGGGATTCTCACTTCATTCAATTGTGCTCGTTTTATCTCCGTGTCAAATGTGCGAATACCATTATTGACGATATGCTCCCACAACACAACGCATTGGTCAGCGTAGAATTTATAACTCCGCTCGCTCGAATACAACGCGAGAGGAAACCCCAGCTTATCTGCAACTTCCCCCGGCTTGAAAATGCTAGCCTTGAAGGGATAGTAATGACGGAATGCATTTTTCTCGTCTTTTTACTATTCCAAAGTCATCTCTTTAATGCAGAAGGAATTGAAGCTCTTGGCTAACCAAAATATAACCTGATCATACGCCTTCTTCATTTTTCGCATTTTTCGGCCCTTCTCGTTAGATTTGTCCATTTGTTCAATATGATGGTATGCTTGACTGAGATAGCTCTCAATGCTATCGTTGCAAACCTCCGCAATGAGTTTGCGAAATTTGTCCTCAAACATTATTCCCCTCTCTTGATCCAATTCACTCTCTAGTGATTGTTTAGAAAGAATCCTCATGGCACAAGAGTGCAATGTAGAAGCTTCAATGCAACCCTTTTTGTCGTCTGGGAGAAGAGCTTGAATCCTTGTCTGTGCATCTACGGCGCTAGCCTTCGAATAGGTCACATATGTCAACTGCTTGTGGTTGAGATCAATGCATCGTAATGCTAAATGAAGCAAAGTGGTAGTCTTTCCGGTCCCAGCTGCGGCTGTTACTCGCACGATTGGATGAAATGAATCCTTTTGATCAATCCCCCCATTGCTACTAGTTGCAGACAGAGAAGTTGCGGTGGGTGGGCGAGCGGCCTCAACAACTTTCAGCTGCATGTCAGAAAGTTTATCTAGAGTGTATTGACGTATCGGTGGGGCGTCTGGAGGCAGCGGTGGCAACACTGGTTGTGTTAGGCTTGACTGGAAATTCTTTCTGGGTGAAAATTTCTTTCTGGGTGATCTTGATGATTTAATAACAGAAGGTTTGGCATATGGATTCACGGCAGGAGATGAGACTACCGCATCAGGTTTAGAAGTCCTTGTCGACATAGGTGATGAACAGTTGCTACCTTGAGATAGTGTCATACCACTGCTGTATGAGTTTAAAGAATTTTGACGCTTCAATAATAATGCCGCTTGTCTCTTCCTTTCTATGAGCTCCTTCTGCTCTTGAGTGAGTGTTGACTTTCTGGGCGAGGATGCGCGAGATTGAGAGGAAGATAGACTTGATTGAGACAGGGGCATGTCGCTCTTCTGTGGCATAGATGCCATTTTTTGATTTTGCTCCACCATTTCAAGGGCACCGACCATGGCGGCATCATCCTCCATTTCTGCTGCCTTTTTCTTCTCTTCAGCAGCAGATGCAGCCTCCGCATTTTTCTTTGCAATGAATTGTTCAAGACGATTGATCAATTCGCCTTTGTTCCCTGCCGTGCTGAGCAGTCGATCTCTGCAATGATCTTTTAGCTGATCTTTTGAATATTGTTCCCAACCTACTTTCGGTTTTTTGGGCGTTCTTGTCGTCGAATAATAATCACGAGACGACGAGCGTCCGCCACCATAGCGGGGGAAGTAACGAGATTTTGGCATTGTATTAAAGCATTTTTGACCGTGCTGCCTTATATCCACAATGCACGTCGCTCCTATCACATGCCCTGATCTTTGAAATTTGTTTGAGAGTAGTGAGGATTTTCG
Source organism: Skeletonema costatum (assembly GCA_018806925.1). Lineage (NCBI taxonomy): Eukaryota > Bacillariophyta > Thalassiosirophyceae > Thalassiosirales > Thalassiosiraceae > Skeletonema > Skeletonema costatum. The sequence continues at coordinate 28,769 of JAHBBA010001078.1, read as the reverse complement.
ATTGAGAAATAAAAGGTCCAAGTTCTTATACCCCCCTCCCTAATTACTAGAGATTACTAGGAGACGCAGCTGACATTTCGACTTATACCCCCCCCAGACCCAGCCTAGCCTGAAATTCTTATACCCCCCGGGGGGTATAGTTCGAGCGATTCAACTGTATTGTTGGAAGCAACTATACGACCAGCTTGCAAAACGTGTGCTACATCTAGTGAGCAAGGTGAAAACTTGTCGTAGTATGAAACAGTATCATTACATTAGGTAGTAGGATAACTTCTATCCCTCTTTCTCCATCTTTTGTTTAGCCTTTTGTTCCTGTTCGTGCTTTTTCCACTCGTCCATTTCCTTTACCATATCTAAAGGAAGCACTGAACGAAAAGAGGGAAGCTCGGCCACAAATAACAAAGAATGAGCCCATCCCGCACGGTTCGGGAACCTTGAACGGAACAAGTCACCCACACGTTTGTAAATTGTTGGAGTGAGACTTTTGGCTTGGCCAAGAACTGTAGGATCGTAGTCTCTACTTGCAATGTGCTGTACATGAATGTCAACTGGAATCGAGTCATCTTGATCTAGTGAGAAGAGTGCTACGCAGTCAGCTACCTTACGCCCAATACCACTGAACTTGATCAATTCATCTTGAACTGCTTGACAGTCATCATTTGAGCGGAGGTTTAATAGGAACTCTTCTCCTCCACTAGTCTGTAGCAAGTCTCTCGTCCCAATTATGAACTTGGCTCGATAACCTAAACCCATCGCACGCAAGTCGCCCTCTGATGCATTGGCAAGAGAATCCAGTGTAGGAAAGGAAAATATGGAAAGACTATCATCATCATTAGCCGCACTTGATGAGATGGGTATATCCATCATGAAGCTTCCATATGTCTCCCGGAATGACGATAGCATCTTCGTAATGCGAGGGATGTTGTTATTACTGGAACAAATGAAGGAAAACATGCATTCAAGAGGTGCTTGGCGAAGTATACGAACCCCTGGGATCGCAGCAGCTATTTTCTTGAGGCGCGTATCTGCTTTTGACCATTCTTCATACAGTGGCGTGAGTGGAGTCTCTAATCGAAAGTATTGCTGAAGATACTCTTTTGTTCCTTCCGTTGGGCCATGAAGAACTCTAAACAGCGTGGTTGTTGGTGTCTCTTTGATAGACAACACTCGATCACCTAACGGTCCTATCCATTCCTGTGCATCGTGTGTCCCCCACGCGGATTGACGTGGAGAGTTGATTGCATCTGGTGATTCTTCTGTTTCAACAACCATCCAGTTGAAGCACTGGCCATTGGTAAGAGTAGATGATGGTCGCAGCTCTTGTGGAGAGACATCTAGGTCAATCCACTCGTTTTCTTGTGCAAGTTTTGATATACTAGACGACAATATTCGGAATGCTGGTTCTTTGGGTGAAGATGCAGGTGTTTTACGAGCTGGAGAACGTTCCCGCTTTGGCGTCGTTATCTGTTGTTTCTCTGGTGTATCAAATGTTGACTGCTGCTTATTTGATTGCCACTTTTCAAAGTCCTTCAAGCCTGGACCAAAACAACCAGCTTCCCACGCAGCTCGTTTCTCCAAGTACGTAAATTTGCAGCGGCAGGTGACACTCCTGGCAAGCAAACAACCTCAATCACACCATTGTCTTCTTTGCTGGCAATATTTCCGTTGGCCTTTCTTTGTTTGTTCATCACAGTTTTGAAAGCACGCTGTGACATATCATCACTCGCTGCACATAATCTACCATCGATAAACCATTCTGTAAAATGTTTGACAAAGAATTTAGACCCAGTAGTTCCATTGGCAATCACAATCCGTTTGACACTTGAACTCTCTTTGATATTGTTTAATGTGCCCTCACAAAATTCTCGAATTTGATTCGGTTTCTCCTCTAGAATATCTTGATCTAAGCTCCCCTCTCTTTCACATTCGGCCACAATATCCCACATAGCAAAGCCTTTGGCTACAATTCGTTCCAGTTGTTGAGAGTATTCTAGTATATGCCCATCGTCATATCGGAGATGATCATGATAGTAGACATATGGCTTGCCCGTTGTTGGTGAAACTGCCGCAGATCGACGAAAGCCAATTGCATCTCCCGCGAGGTACCAGAATGCATTGAGTGGATGACCATACATTTCATTTTTGGATAGACTGGCAATCGAGGGGTGTGTGCCTAATATAAGAGTATGGACGGGTGGATATTCGCTGCCATCATTGATGACATTTCCCCACCATTTTGGCTCAAAGGATTTTGTACGTTCCACCTTGACTTTTGCCTGTTTTTTCTTCTTTGTCGATGCTGATGGCTTCTGTCCCTTGAGCTTTCGTTTGCCATTAGATTTTGCTCCCGTTTCTTTCTCGGCAGTCTCTGCTGATATGTTGCTAACAGCTGCCGATGAGGCAACAGGTGAAGGAAAATAAGGAGATGCACGGCGTCGAGTTCGCCCCAGAGATGAGCTCATGTTGCTTGATCTATTCCGTATTGCAAAGCCACAAGAAATCTGGAACGCAGTTGCAGACCAGAGTAATTTCCTATGTGATATGAATCTAAAGCAGCTACCACTGATGAGTAGGAATAACGAAGGGCTGACAATACGTCCAACTATCATGACCAGGGCACGGGGAGGGCATGCATCTATCACTGACCGTCAAATGGCGGAGGGCGGAGGGGGATATTGTGGATAGGACTGACATTGTATCTTCCTTCCCGCCATGTGAATGAAATAAGACAGAGAAGGAAGTTTCTCAAGAAGGGGAAAGCTCGAGTCCAAGCTTTCACCCAGGTGGGCGGTCCAGATCTATGGCTGCTGCTAAATAATGAAAGTGAAAGTAAGGTAGGATGCGGTGACTTGTTTGTTATATACTGCAAAATTCATGTAAGAGCCCAAAAAGTGGTCTACATCTTCTGAAAAGAAAAGAGAATTCTTTGACACATTCACATTACAGCAGGTCTGCAGGGCATTCTTCTACTGCTTCCCCTTCCATGGATTCATCGTCATCGCTATCCTCCTCCTCGTCCATCATTGAAGGAATCAACCCAGTCAACTTTTTCAATCTTCTCTTATTCTTTTTTGACAATTTTGACTTCATTTGACTTTTGATGGTAGGTTTGTTCGGTAGCCGTCGACGTGAATCAGATTTGGGGCAAGGGGGAGGACGAGCACTACTTCCAGTACTGCCCCAAGAGAAGGATGACGCCAGCGGCGACGACGCAGATTGTGCAACCTTTGTTTCATCCTCTGAAGCAATTGATTCAATAGGTCCATAGTGATCGTTTGTGATAGACTTCTCTTCACTGTGTGAAACTTCACACGGACCACAAAGAGACATGATATTTTCAGAAACATCTTCAATGGCATCTGAAGTTTCCGTTGCGACGTCGCATTGATTTGGAATGTTGAAGCTACTCGTCCTACCTCGAGCTCTGCGTGTTCGAACTCCAGTGTGAGCTTGCCCATCACGTCCTGGCTTCATGAATTGTCGTTCGTCGTTGGCATTAAGTGGTACATCGCCAAAACTTCCATCTGCACTTGACTCTTGTGTCTCATATGATTTGGTAGGACCATCCTCTTCGCCAACTCTCTCCATTTCGACGGCAAATCCATCAACTACAACTAACTTTGGTAGACACTGCATAATACAAGTTAGGATCTCATTCCTCCATTCCTCCTTGTTGTATGTATCAGCTGAGTCAACACTCTGGGTCTTCCCTTGATGGTGACTTGGCAACATCTCCACCAAATCAATTTGTTCCAAATTTGGGAATGTCTCACCAAGCATTTGCAATAATGACCAGAACCTCATTATCCAGTGGCATATTATCACCAAAGTAGACGCTATCAGGTTCCTGTCGCTGTTTCTTTCCACATTAACAAATGCCATCCGAACAAGCCCTGGGGCAATTTCACCAAGCGAACGGTGCGCCAGAGTCCTGACCCAAGTGCTCCTGCGCGTATGGACTCGATTGGGACTGATAATCGAGCCAGGAAGGCTACACCATCGTCGTCAACATCAGCAGCTGAAGTTGATGGACGAATTGGGCTAAATGAAAAATGTTGTTGGTGTCGATTGTGAAATTTGGGTATGTGATGGACACGGTTGGAGAGATCAAACACTTGATTGGATTGAGCATGTGCACCACAAAATGCCGATTGGATCTCCCATCGACGATGTCGTGTTTGGAGGAGAGCAATTTGAATATTGTTGCTTGCCATTTGTTGACTGATGCTGCTACTACTGCCCGAACTCCTTTGGTTGTTGCTGCGTTTCTTCCAAGAGTGAATGCCCCGACTTGAACTTTGTCCGTCAACCATTACATACGACAAACTCAGCTCCTCTTCATCATCGTCGTCGTCATTCTCTTCCTCGTCACTGCAATCATCAAGAAGTGAATGTGTATGCGTGAATGATTGACGTCGAGGACTTTGTATTGGGAGCGATGGTGCTCCCGATAGTTCAGCAATACTAGTTGCCGTAATATTAGAACTAGCCGCAGCAGAACTTGTAGTGTGATCATTCGAAGAAGGAGAAGAAGAGCATCTCATTGGATTGTTTTTCGTCCGATTGACTCTCGGAGGTGGGAGCGGTGTCATGAAGTCATCTATTCCACCTCCATTATCATAGCCACTGTCCCTCCTTTTATTATCTACCAATGAAGATGGAGATGGCTGTGACCGCGGTGATAACTTCCCCTCAAAATAAGTATCCCCTCCAATATCATCGTCAGCATTCTCCTGAAACAATGACGGTGTAATACCTATGCTGCTACAAGGAGAACCTTGGAGTGCAGCTGCTTTTGATGCTCCTCCCATGAAGGTACTATGCACTTTAGACATGGGTGAAGTGGGCGAATTATTGTACAATCTATATATCAATGGCGATGATGATGGTGGTGGTGGTGGAGGAGGAGGTGATGATTTTGATTTAACGTCATTGTTGTCAAGTGTAATTGAAGCTTCTTCACCCTTACCACCAACTAATCCCTCTTCATCTTCTGCATCCTCCACCATTGGCTCCAGCGAACGCGAGCGACTAAATAATCTCTCTCTGTTCACTGCTACCTCGTTCATCGTATCAAAGTTATTGCTGTTATTGCCATCATTGGTAAATGACGATGTGGAAGATAGTGCACAGCAGTGTTGAAGATTGAGAAGATCATTCCCTGACAATGTTGATGCCCTGCTTTCTTCGGTTTCTAGCCGTTTTCGGCACACTTGCAGCTCTGGTTGATATAAGGTAGAATTAATGTTGGATAATAGACTTTTTTGGCCGTGTTGTTCTTGATCATTACCGGAGGGATGCTGTGGCTGAGTTGGTGATAGTGATTCCAAATCGTCAAGTATGAAATCAGTGTTGTTGCTGTTGACATTGCTCTCTTCCTGCTGCTGCTGCTGCTGCTGCAGTTGCTGACCATCCTTTTCAAGCAAAGACAAGATATTCTTCTTCATTTCAGGACTACACCGATCTTGCTTGGGTGAAACATTGAGACGTGGATGGTGATTGTTGGTGATAAGTCCATATCATGTATGTATGCAGTTAATGAATCATTCCTTTGTGTTATTGACCGGGCTGTTTTTTTCGATAGTGGACTGTCGTTGGAGGCGTCAATTTTCATGGGAGATTTTGATTCAACGTGATGAGCATCGTTGGTGTTCTTGTTACCATTGTTTTGTACTACATTGCCCAAGATGTGAGCACTACTCCTCTGTCCATTGCTTTCTTCATCGCGATCGTCCGGACTATTATTTGATGCACCACTGGGTTTTATTTTTTGGGCACTTCTCTTGGTATCAGTCAGGGAGCGCCGTGGTGCAATTGGTGGCAATGGTGACAATCCCTGACTCTGAATTGCTGTCTCCCCCAATGAATTTTGCTGAGTAGGAGAATTATTATTTTGGGACCGGGCAGCCAAGTGATTTACTTTTGACGGACTGACAAAAGAATCACCACCGCTGATAGTATTGACATGCTTAGCGCTGCTGTCCCCGCCTCCGACGCTGCCACTGCTGCCAGGTGATGAGTCTCGATTGGCTCCTCGTCTTTGATGGCGTTGATTCTTTCGAGCAGAGTTCGGAGCGGTGGCGCTCATAGAAAACATGGTATTATGATGGTCCTATCTAATGGTCTGACGACAAACTATGACGAATAAAATAGGACTATACATGGCAATCTTCATACACATCTTCATACACCCACCGTCGTTCTTGCCAATAATGATAGATCGTACGACGCGGTTCGCCGCAACAGTTCGCTTGGTGGCATGGGAACCGATTGCGGGAAAGGAAGATCATTGGCGAAGTGCAAGAAAACCAAGAAAGAGCAAGAGCCTATTGATTATCCTATCACAATACCTACCTCTCTACCTCCACATCAATCTAACCAAACGGCTCAGAAACAATGCAATGAAAACTGCGCCTCATATTTGCCTGTTATTATCGCTACACCACAACATATCACGCCGTTACAGTTCGATCAAGCCCAGACGACTATTCAGTGCTATAAAATCAAGTAATTATATCAACATGTCTTATGAGCAAGACGGAGCAGAGGCCAAAGAGATTGCAAAATATCTTCGTAAGTGGCAAAGTGGATTCATTGTATTCTGCTATATATGTATTGCCATTTAGTATGATTGACGAGACACGCACGATCATTTTCAACTAACCAACCTACTCTTCTTCACAGCCTACTTTCCTTTCAAAGGAATTCCCAAATTCTACGACATCGGGGGCTTCCTCGAAAAACCCGAAGTATTCCAACAAATTGTCGACATCTTCGCCGCACGCTATGATTCCATTGGTATCGACGCAGTAGCCGGTCTAGACGCACGTGGGTTCATCTTGGGTCCACCAATTGCACTAGCGTTGAAGAAACCATTCATCATGATGAGAAAGAAGGGTAAGATGCCCAATTCAATATCATCGGCAGATTACAATGTGGAGTATGGGAAACGAGCGGGGTTGACGGTACAACGTGACAAAATATCCAAGGGGGATCGTGTGTTGATTATTGATGATTTGGTGGCTACTGGTGGGACATTGTCTTCGGCGGTTAGTCTGGTACATTTGTGTGGTGGGACGGTTGTGGAATGTGCATGTGTTGTGGAGCTAAAGATGTTTATTGATCCTCCGGCTGATTCTGGATTGCCATCGAGAACCAAGTTGTTTAAGGATATGGATATTAATCATGTGCCCGTGTGGGGATTGATTTCGGAGGATGTATTAACGGTGGAGGCCAAGTTGGAGGAGGGGTATGTGGATGATGGAGAAGAGCATTGAGTGGAGTGATGAGAAGGAGGAAGAAGAATGTGTTACAGGTACCATCGTTTATTAAAGATTACTTAATGGAATCTGAATACAGCCAACACTACCACCATCAACTGCTAAAATGTGTCCAGTACAAAACGATCCAGCTTTGCTTGACAAGAAAACCGCAGCTCCTCCCATATCATCTGCATTTCCCATTCGACCAAGTGGAATAGTATCGGATATAACATGTTCTGCTTCAGTTGCGTCACCCATCTTTGGTAACCAGGTTGATAAGCCACTGCTCATTCTTGTCTTTACATAGCCAGGCGCAATTGCGTTCACTGTGATACCACGAGGTGCCAAATCAGAAGCAAGTTTCTTTGTTAGATGGTGCACAGCTGCCTTGCTGACTTCATATGCGTGTGTAGGTGCGTTCTGAGGTATGAATCCAGTAATGCTACCAATATTAATGATCCTTCCTGGATCGATTACTACTCCAGATTCTAACGATGATGTTGCAGCATCGCTACTATCGCTGTTGTTGTCACTTACTTCCCTCCTCTGCAACATTGGGACACACTCTCTTGTTAAATAGAACATTCCCTTGACATTCAAATCCATCACTTTGTCCCAGCCCCAGTTCATTTTGCCAGATTCTCTTGATTCTTTGTCGTATCCTGGATCTTCTCCCCAGCTGGCACCAGCGTTGTTGATGAGAACATCTAATCTGCCATTAAAGAGGTCAGATGTATGATTTGCTAATGCTTTGCATCCCTCTCTTGTTGATACGTTGGATGCAACATGATGGACTTTGTTAGAGGCTGCACTGCTGCTGCTGATAGAATCAGCTGCCTCTTGGCAAGCCTTTGGATCACGACTTGTCAATAATACATTCGCACCGTGATGAAAGAATGTTGATGCAATCATCAGCCCGATGCCTCGCGAGCCTCCAGTGACAAGCACATTTTTTCCAGCAACACTAAAGAGAGCTTGTGGAGATATCATCTTGAACACACCAGATATGAGTAGCACTTCGATGTGCTAGGCTACGAGAGTCGGCTGCTGCTGGAAGGTAAGAAGTAGTAGTGTTACTTACCACCATTGTGAGAAAAAGATCTCGCATCGCTCAAATCCAGATCGCAATTATTCATGGCGGGAAGCGGTATTTTTGCGGGAAAGCTCAAGACCATTCATTTGCTTTTGTTCTTTGGGTCGACAATGGCCAAGAACACCTACCATAACGACTGACTGATACAAAAAACATGGCCGGCTGGAGTACCCCGTCAACTGGGGTTGGCAATCCCCCAGGAGCATCCCCTCAAGCACCTGAAATCGCTGCTCAAGAGAAATATCACGCACTAATCATCGACTCAGGCGCCATCATCAAACAAACCGCATTTACTCACCTACACACCTCCGCTACCAACTTTTACACCGTTCCGGCAGTCCTATCTGAGATTCGCGATGCAGTTTCACGCAAGCATTTGGAAGACTTCCAATTGCGATTGCAAAGTCTTAATAATAAACAGATCGAAACGCGCACGCCTAGTCAGGAGGCTGTACGTGCAATGAGTGAATTTGCAAGAAAGACGGGTGATTATGCTCAATTGTCTGGAGTAGATTTGCAAGTTCTTGCCCTGCTGTATGATTTGGAGGTAGAGGCGGCAAAGTTGTATAATAATGGCAACATTAGCCATGTTCGTAGAGAGCCCAAGAGGGTGTTGGGAGTGAGTGTCAAGGCATTGAATGGTGATGGAAAGCTGAAGCGAAGAGATCGTGGTGATAGTGTTGCTACGAGCAGTAGTGTTGCGACTAGCAGTAATGCAACAAGTGTTGGAGAAGGTGCTGTTAGCAATGCTTCTTTCTTTCAGGGTGATGCAGACGGTATCATTGATGCTTCCAATGTTGATTTGGAGTATGATGACGATGATGATGACCAGACACGCAATGACGATGTCAGTGTGGCAAACACAGTCAGCACACAACCATCAAAACCAAACACGTGGGCAACATTAGTTAACCCTACCGACGCATCTTCTGCTCCTCTACTTAACTATTCGCTTGCTGACGTTCCAAAGAAAACCGCTGACAAGGAAGAAACTGTCGACTTGGATGAACTCGGCGTCGTAAATGAACACGAAGTTTCTGAAGGTCAATTCGATGATGCCTCCGAAGACGAAGATACTTTCTCTGACAATGATGATAGCGATGGAGAGCTGAAGGCAATTAACATGGCCAACGCTGAAAGTGACGAAGAAATGAGTGATGAAGAATGCGACGTTTTCATTTTAGAGCCTCATGAGGCTGCGTATTACAAAAAGTTGAAGGAACAAAAATTGATGCAGGAGAAGGAAGGAATAGTAAAGCAGCTTGAGCAGCAAGATTTGAATGATAATGGTGGACTTGAATGCGATTTCCCATCATTATCAGCTGCTGCTGCAGTTCCATACGAGGGATCTGACGATGAAATGGATGGAACACCAGCACCTGTTGACGAGGAGAAGGAAAAATCTGACCTGGCGTGGCAACAAGAGGAAGAAGAAAGGAAGCAGAAAGCATTGCAACCAATGGTAAACGGTCGATTTCAAGCAAAGAAGTCTTACAACTCTTTTAGGAAGTACACAAATGTTGTTAGTGCTGGTGGATCGAGTAATGCTGTCAAGAAGGTTGAACCTGTCAAGGAGGAAGAGAATCCTGCCAGTGATGAAACATCAACACCAGCCACCACACAACTAGATGACAATCAAGGTTACAAGTCTCGTATCCTTGGGGCTGCAGGAGCATCGTCTGCTAACGATTTCCCATCAGAAATGACTGCTGATGATGACGACGGTGAAGGATGGGTTACCTGCACTCGTGACATTCAAAACATGAAGGCGACTGGATCAATTCAACTTAATTCATCTCGAAATGGGAAGTCGTTTAAGCCCAAAAAAGACATTGGCCCACCTATCTCACAGCGAGCAGCTTGCGCTACTACTGATTTTGCGATGCAAAATGTGATACTTCAAATGAATTTGGAGCTGTTATCTGTTGATGGAGTACGAGTCCGCAGGCTCAAAACTTGGGTGACTAGATGCGGTGCGTGTTTCACGATGTATGGAGGCAATGACCAAAAGGGTAAGCAAGGGAACCGCTTGTTTTGTGATAAGTGCGGTTCAAACGCGTTGCAGCGAATCTCTGCAAGTGTAGACAGGAACTCAGGCCGGCTAAAGCTGCACATGAAGAAGAATTATCAATACAATACACGAGGCACCAAGTTTGCCTTGCCGAAAGCTGGAAAGGGTAACAAGTATCAGGGTGACCTTCTTCTTGCGGAGGATCAACTCATGTATGGAGCTTGGGGTCAAAAAGTCAGAAAGGGCAAATCCAAAGCTTCTGGTCAGTCGATCTTTGGAAGTGATCTTGCTTCTGACTTGGGATGTCACACTGACTTAACAAAGCGAGATGATATCAAGGTCGGTTTCGGCAGGAGGAATCCCAATTCAAGTAAATTTGGAAGGGAAAGGAGGGGAAAGAAGAAGAAGAATACAACAGACAAGGCTTGTGGCTTGAGGAGATACTAGATAGCGATAATATTATGAAAAAGAAGGTGACAAGTATGATGATAGATTTTTTTAGTAGCTACTCTCTAGACCCGAGGATCAGTAGAGAAAGGAGACTAAACCAGGAGTACTGGTAGGTACTTAGTAGTTAATGGTCAATCACGGCACCGGGTCACGTCTGACTGCCGGATCGTATAAGGGGGCAGCCCCCTAAACGAGAAATTGTTGCTAGTATCACTATTTAGAAAAAAGAGGGCACCCCTGTGCACAGCCATAATTCGGCCGGACTAAACAGGTACAAAATGTTTAAGAGGGCTACTGCGAAGAAAAAACTCCGGAAGAACCCCTCCACATAGGTTGGAATTAGTACATTCACGGCCTAATATGCCGGAACCAATCATAAAAAATGATCATCACATGCCACGTCGTTGCAGTAATCCAAAACGCACTGCATGCAACTGTTGTCCTACGACGCTTCCCCGCCCGCTCGGTCCTCGCTACTAGCACATATCATAGGAGATAGCAGATATCACTGCGCCGCATATCCATCTAACAACGACGCAAACATGGGTTGCCTGAACTCCAAGCCCTCCTACATTGAGAATGTCACCGGTGGGGAGAAGGATTATCAGGAGAGATTCCTCGAGACCAAAACGCTTGGTGAAGGTGAATTTGGTGTAGTCAAGTTGGTTCATGATGTCAAAGCAAAGGACTTGATACATTCCAAGCCTTTGGCGGTCAAGTATTTGAGGAAAGGGTTCACTTTCAAAGATAATACACTTTACTCTCCGCTCAAGAAGGAGATGTTGCAGGGAGAGGTAGAAATTTTACGTCAATTGAATGGGGAGGTAAGAGAAATAATTGATTGATGTTAGGGTTAGGTCAGCCAATATCGAGTGGCTGTGCAGCCGCGAACCATGAGCACCGTCTCCCTCGTAGTCGTCTTTGGCCTGGGGGTAGTGCTCCGCCGGCTTCTCATGTATTGCAATTTATCATGTCAACTCACACATCTGAATCTGCCATACTTACCTCCCTATATCAGTGCTACAATCTTAAACTTGCGTATGTCTACGAAAGTCCGTCCATGATATACATGATCACAGAGTATTGCGAGGGCGGAGAAATGATGCCATACCTCTCCAAAGCATTTCAGGACACGGGAGGATTGCGCACGGAGGATGTGAGCAGGATTTGCTACCAGCTATGGAGTGCAGTCAATCACTGTGCCAAGCATAAGGTGATCCACAGAGATATTAAGCCAGAGAACGTCATGTTTTGCAACTCCAAGAAGGATAGTGAACTACGTCTCATTGACTTTGGCAGTGGAACGTATGATGGTGCTGTTGTAGAGCAGACCGAGGGTGGCGGTGACGTTGACAGGCATCATACGTTTGCTGGTTCAGCATTCTATATTTCTCCAGAAATGTTTCAACGAAACTACACGCCGAAAACAGATGTGTGGTCGGCAGGGGCGACCCTGTACGTGTTGGTAGCGGGTTATCCTGCCGACAGACTTCAAGAAACGTTCAATATATTGCAGGGTACCAAAAAAGATCGGTTGCGGCAACTGCCTAATATGCCTGACAATATGCCTGATTCATATTATGATATGCTTGAGGGAGCTTTGACGTACAAGCACAAAGTGAGGTCAACTGCAGGCCAGTTGATGAATGGTGAATTCGCACAATTTCATATCCAACACGGTAGTCAAGAAAGCAATGGAGCAATATCAATTCTAGATATTGCTGCAGAGGCAGCGGGAGGGACAAGTGATTCGCAAGACCAACCAGCAACTCCCGTTAGAGCACGAACAAAGTCTGTGTTGTTGGAAGGATCTGTCTATAGGCACAACGCATATATGGGTTATCAAAAGTTTGAACGCAGCATTACAACAGTTTTGGCTACAATGCTTACGAAGGAACATGCAAGGCAGCTTCTCACTTTGATTGAAGAAGAAAGCAAGAAGGGGAGTACGAAGAATGGCAGTGCTTTTGAGGAGGCCATCGAAGTCGATTCAAACTCCCAAGTAACAATAAAAACAAACAAGGAGAAGCTGCAAGTAATAACAATTGCAAATTTGCTTGATGGCCTTGAGTCCATGAAGGCTGGAGCTGCACTGAATGATGATATTGGTGAGGTGATCACAATGATAAGGAGATTGAAAGATTTCAGTTTGTACGAATCTTTTGCCTACCATATTTCCTTCCTTCGCCAATTCGTGTCAACAAAGAGACACACCCGCCAAGGATCGAAGAAAGGTGGCCTGTTTCAAATGGATGGTTCAAATAGTGGGAGGAACACATCTGTTCACGGCGGAAACGTCTGGAGCTCCATGAGAGTAAAGAGAGGACTCGGTGATAGCTCTACTCGTAAAGGCAACGTCTTTAAGAATGATTTGAGTGTGCAGAGTTCAGGGGGAATGAGGAGAGTAAACACTGCGACTGGGACGTTATCTACATTGTCGAGTTTGGCGTGATCAAATCTACCAAATGGATTTAGTGAGAGAAGAGTGATACAATTTTGAAAGAGTGATAGAAGACATGCAACTCATCATACAATTTTGAAAGAGTGATAGAAGACATGCAACTCAAGTGCGAACAATTAGGAAGACCAACATAATTTGAATATTTTTTGTTAAACTAGGCAAACATACAGCACATCTTTTAAGTCGCAGTTGCCGAAACAACCCAATGGAGTGCCCTTTACAACCGGCTTAGTCAGTTCAACCGTGGTTCTGCTGCTGCCGCTCCATTCAACGGACTGACTTTTGCTCCACTTTCCTGTGGGCTCGTCCCCCAGGTACCCATGGTAACAAGTTCCTCGCTCGCAGTGGGATGAATAGCTACACACGAGTCCAAATCTGCCTTGGTTGCTCCCATTTTCATGGCCACGCCAAAACCTTGCATCATCTCGTCACTACCCATACCTAGCACATGGATTCCGACCACCTTTTCGTCTAGCCCGGCACAAACAAGCTTCATAACCGTCTTGGGCTTGTCTTCTGGCTTCATATCAAAAATGCCATAATGACTGTCGGAAAATCTTGAAGTGTAAACTTTCACATTTTCCTGTCCATACTTCTCAATCGCCTTGGGCTCGGTCAAACCGCATGTTCCAATAGTTGGATGAGAAAAGACCACGGTGGGGACGTATTCATATGAAACCTTGGAAGTTGCGTGAATTGGGTTGCTGCTGAATAATCTATCCGCCAAGCGTCGCCCAGCTGCAATCGCCATCGGGGTCAACTCAACAACACCACAGACATCACCTAGTGCGTAGATGTTCTCCACATTAGTGTTTTGGTATTCATCCACAACGACGTATTTACGTGGTGTGATTTTGACTCCACATTTTTCCAAGTGAAGGGTTTCAGTATTCGGTGCCCACTCACAGTCGGTACACAAATCTTCCGTGTTGGGCACACGTCCAGCAGCCATGAGAACAACATCAGCATTGTAAATGGTATCACCATTGTGGAGAGTAATATTTTTCTTGTTTCCTCCATCAGTTGCGACCTTTGCCACGCCATTGGTGTTTCTGTGGATGAAGATTCCCTGCTTGACCATTTCTTTATCGAGAGCCTCGCTGATCATTGGGTCAAACTCCCTCAAGGCACGTCCCTTCCTGACCACTAAATGAGTTTCAGAACCAAGACTGTTGAGTACACCTGCGAGTTCAACGGCAATGTACCCTGCACCTACAACTACGGCAACCTTGGGCAAATCTTCCAAATCAAAGAAGCCATCGCTTGAAATACAGTTCTCCTCCACTCCCTCCCCAGGCGGAAAATGGGGACGCCCACCAGTCGCTATAAGGATCTTTTCTGCCTGATAATTCGTCCACTTGTCCATCCTTGTCAGTAACCTTGACAGTATGCTCATCCACAAAGGTAGCCTCTCCAAAAACATGCTCCACACCAGCCTTGGCAAATCCACTGGCATAAATGCCATTCAATCTCTTGACATACTTATCCCTCGCTTGTTTCAACTTTGGAAAATCCAACGTCACTTCGCCCCCTGTGCTGAAGCCATAGTGTTCCATGTCGTGTTTCAACGTGTGGGCAATGTGGGCAGCGGACCACATGACCTTTTTGGGCACACAGCCAACGTTGACACATGTGCCGCCTAGTCTTGCTCGTTCGATGCAGAGGACTTTTTTGCCGTAGGATGTGGCGGAGCGTTTGGCGCAGGCGATGCCTCCTGAGCCACCGCCGATACAGATTAGGTCGAAGTCGTAGGTTGTCATGATGAATGTGTTTGTTTTCCGTTTTATTTTTATGGGAGAGTGATGCGGATGACGATGACCACAAAGATAATCCAAGATCATTTTCGACGGCAAAAGACCTGAGCACTTTCAGATACTTATGCCCGCCTGCCCCGGCGGGCAAGAAGGTACTTATTACACGCCACGCCACACACGCCAAAGTACGATTAGATCAAGACACCCTCTCTAGTGCACGCAGGAATTCAGTATGTATGGTAGAGAGCCGCTCAAGGCCACGATTGGATTGAGAAATAGCCGTTCATACGGCACCGACCATGGTCTTTTTTGCGTTTTCTCAGCTGCATCATCTATCAGCCCTTCTGTGCTGTTACATAGTTGCTCTCGCCTTTTAGCTTTGATTTCGGGTTTGCTATTCATCCTTCCATCATCCTCAAGTCCTCAAAGCCACCACACTACTGCCTTCTCTGACCTGTAAGTATTGTCTTGGCCTACCTATTTGCATGCTATTGATGCTGCTTATATACCAAATCCGACAGTAAAGTATGACTACAGATAAAGCTGACAACGACATCGCCATCCCACCCGCCAATCCATTTTCCATTGGTGACGAAGATGATGATGAAGAAGGTGCATTACTAGCAGCGGCTGCTGATGGCAGCGATGGAAAAGGTGATGTCAAATTAACCTCACGAACCAACACGCTCATGAAGAATTTCAACGATTACCTGACGAATATTACTGATGAAGGTGATGCGAATGGTAGTAGCAATAATAATGCTGTGCCCAACTGTATATCGTGATTTTATTGATGTCGAGGAAAACAATGTGGATAACCCACCGTCATATGAGGATATTGAACGAGAGTTGCAGATGCAAGGACGTTACCCAAAGCGGAAGTATATAATACATTCATTTCGCCATTCCAAACGTGTCAAACGTGGTATTGGAATGATCATCATTGCTGCGATAATCATTGGTGTGAGCGTTGGTGTTTCCACTTCGAAAAAGAATCAACGGCTCCCTGATTGGAATCAAGAACTGGAAGAGCAAATAGAGAAAGAGGGCATCACTGGTGATGGATTGCCGGGTGCCAAGCCAGAGTTGGGTGGTCAAATAATGGGATATGAGGATAGTTACAATAACCCTTACCGTCCGAATACAAGTACAAATACACAACCTATTACTGAATTTCATACGGAAGCATCTTCTGGGAATCATCATGCGGGGTCGGGGTCAGGACCTTACAATCACAATGGCCAAGTGTTGAATCAACCACATCATGATAATGCGCATCAAATTTTGGATGGGATTACACATTCCTCTTCTGGATCATCTCTGCAGCAAGTATATCTGGATGCACAAGCAAAATACAAGCCAGTTTGGTTCGATCGAAGCACATGGACTGGAACAACATTTCAAGAAGCACAAGAATTTTGTGCCTCTCGTGATCCTACAATGCAAATTTGTCCTTATGAAGCCATCTGTCCATTGGGTCCAAGTGGGCATCCAACCGATGGAACGAAAAATGAAGCATTCGGTTCTTGGGCACCATTGAATAACGATGACAATACTTGGGTACAAGTTGGGCAGGACGATCCATGTCTTTTGTATTCTTATTCTCATGGACATGCGCCTGAATGGGGTTTGGTGAAGGGTGGTAATGAACCGCAAACGCGTCATATCATGTGTTGTCAAGTTGATGATACTGCTGAAGACTCTGCTGCGGATCGCAATCCTAATCTTCCAAAGAATAGTGAAGTATCAGATCAGCAACAACCACAACAGCAGCAGCAGCAGCAGCAAGAGAGTGCATATTACAACACTGAACAAACAAATATGAAGCCAGATGTAGTTGCTGATGAATATCTGGCAGCTCAGGAGTGGGATCCGACGTGGTATTCTCGATCAGATGGTTGGGTAGGACAGACATACGAACAAGCTTCTGATTTCTGCAAAAGCTTGGGAGATACAAGTGATTTGTGCTATTACTCAATCATTTGTCCTACTGGCCCCAATCATCTCCCGTACGGTGGAGAAATCATTGAGGCTGGTGGATCCTGGGCTCCAATCAAGGATTCTGATAATGGATGGGTACAAGTTGGTAACAATGATATGTGCATTCGCTACATGACTTTATATCTTGATACGCCGACGTGGGGCATAACAGGTGAGGACAGTGAAGAGATTACCAGACATCTGCCGTGTTGTACGTTTCCTTCGTTGCCGACATATTCTCCAACGAAGCTTGACGACGATATCGTAGTATCATCTGAGGTTCCAACGCCATCCAACGCTTTGCCTTTAGCGAATGGAGAGATGAATAATTACGACATTGCAACAATGGAATACAAGCCAGTGTGGTTTCACCGTTCGACAGGATGGAGCGGCCGAACATGGAATGAGGCAAAAAACTTCTGTGCATCAGTTAAACATTCCTCCGGTGATCAGATGGTATTATGCCCATACGATGCTGTGTGTCCATTGGGCCCGAGTGAAATGCCATCCAAGGGTGCAAAGCCTGAACTTTTTCAGATGTGGCTTCCTACTCTTGGTTTACAAGGAAATGAGTGGGTTCAGATTGGTTCCGACCCAGACACTGTATGTATGACACACAGACAAGTGGTTGGACGCCAAGCTGAATGGGGTTTGACTGGTGAAGGCAGCGAAGAAATTACGAGAAATATAATGTGCTGTGCGGGCAAAGGTAGATTCGTCCAGCAGGACAATACCCAAATTGATCAACCCACAGCAGACGCGGATACCACGGATGCGCTTGCGACAATAGAATCCATATACAAACCAGTCGAATATGATCGCCAAAGTGGATGGGAAGGAACGAACTATGCCGATGCAATCATATTCTGTGCTAGTCAGGAGTCCAGGATACCATGTCCTTACGAAACTTATTGTCCAAACGGAGAAAACGCAGATCCTTACGGTGGTGTGAATGACAATCCAAGTGGGGCTTGGGCACCAATGATGGATGCTCCCAATAGTTGGGTACAGATTGGCAAAGTGGGTACGTGTCAAAAGTACAACGATATGCATTCTCATCCTCCTTCGTGGGGGTTAGGGATGGGGTTAGATAGTGAAAAATTCACACGAAGTCTTTTATGTTGTGAAGAGCCAAACGAACCTGAGCCTAGCCTCGTGAAGCCATTGTCGCCATTGACAGACAAAGAGGAGACAGTTTTGAACCATTTAACTCCTCTATGGTTCGATAGAAGTCATGGCTATCGTGGTACCACTCACGAAGAGGCGGAGCTGTTCTGTAATACTGTCATAGGCATGCATCTCTGTCCAATTGAAGCTTACTGTCCTAATGGTCCAACGTCTGATAACAAGCCGTTATTTTTGCAGAAGGAAACCTTTCAGGGTGAGCAGTGGGCACCAGTCAGTGGGCTCACTGAAACTGACCTTGGTAATAATTATGTGATGATTGGAACACTGGATGGAGATGCTTCCAGTACGTGCATGCCGTACGACTCACTACACACCAACCCACTGCCTCCTTGGTCTACTGATGGATCAAACACTGAGTTGAAGCAACATGTCATGTGTTGCGAAAAACCAGAAACGATAAATCAACATCAAGGCATTACCAAAGGCATGTCTCCAATTTGGCTTGACACAAAACACGGCTGGAGTGGTGGGTCGCACCAAGACGCTCAAAAGTTTTGCAACGAACTAGGTGGGAAGAAGCTTTGTCCATATGCAGTATATTGCCCCGATGGTATTGGAAGACAACCACTAAGTGGTCATAGTACCGATTTTAACAGCCAAGGTGTCCAATATTCCCCGATATTTGGAGAAAGTAATGAGTGGGTGATGATTGGACAAAAGGATGGAAATGCTGCAACGACGTGCATGCTGCACACACAACTGGAAGGTGGTGAGCCAGATTGGGGCCTGAATGAGGAAAGGCAAGATATTAAGAATCATGTCCTTTGCTGTAGCTTTTAATGAACTTAATCCTCGAATAAATGAACTCAATTCATTTGCGTTGGTTTCGCAGTTTCACTCCAGTGCTACCATAGTATACCAAGGGAGAAGGAGTTCGTACTCAGTAGTTTGTGACTTCTTAGATACCGGAGTGTTGCCTATTCAGCGATAAACTGGGATCTATAAGTACGTCAGCTGCGATCACAAAAATTCAAATCAAGTTCAAAATGGCATAATGAAGACCTACCTATCCTTGACACAATCAAATTCAAACAGTGCATAAACAAACAATATGAAGCTTTCCTGCGTTGCCCCAATCCTCCTCGCCGGATGCGTTACGGCATTTGCCCCGTCTGCATCCCGCTCAACGTCTACCTCTCTCAACGGAGTCGCTGGTGATGAAATCCGTGATGCGCGTTCCTCGTACGCCAAACCAATCAACTACCAAAGGGCAGGTGGAGTAGTTGGTAATGACGGCAGTGCTGTTCTCCCAGAGGCTGTGGTCGTTGCCCCCTACGGAGAAGTGGTTGAAACCGTAAACGGACATGATGTGCGTGGAGCTCGTTCTTCGTATGCGAAACCTACCAATTTCCACTTTACGACCTCTCAAATACCAGCGACCGAAGGGTTTACACAGAGTCTCAACTCTGTGCAGGGAAATAGTATCAGAGATACTGTCAACGGCCATGATGTCCGTGGAGCCCGTTCTTCGTATGCATCTGGTGCCAACTACCATTTTGAAACTCGTGAAATTGGATATGATGGCAATGCTCGTCGTCAGGTAAATGCTGCGTCTGGACCATATGTGCAACAAAGAGTGGCACCAGAGTTTGTTCCACACTCATCTACCGGAGCGGGATATGCTTCACCACCTCACCCGGCTGCCAATGCCCATGAGGCCGCCACTGCTTCTGAGGTTGCTCAGGCTTTGAGCAGTACCCCAGCTCCTTCTAGTGGTGGTGCTCCTAAGTCATCATATGGAATTGGATCTTGGAAGAAATAAACATGTCGCTATTTGAGAGATAACAATTTAGCAGCGACAAATATTCAAATTGCTTGCACGGAGGGCCGGCATCGTTTTTCATATGGGGTATTTTAAGTAGAATGGGGTAGTTTGTTGTTTGGGGTTGACACAGATAGTAGGAGTAGGTAGCCAATTGGAGGCTCTTTGAGTGGCTATTAGTTCATTGTGGGAGGGAGAAGAAGCAGTTGGTCATATCACGCATTTATCAGACTTTTGCTCTTTGACACAACCAAAGCAGTGAATCATTTACTGTGCAATTAAACGTGAACAAGATGTGATTAGTTCTTACTTGTTTATATCTAATAGTTCTTCAAGAGTAGTATTCTTTATATTTCTACTTCACTTTACAGGTGGGCAAGATGCTAGGATGCCCTTATCTGATTACAATATTATGACATACAAATGGATGAACATTTGTCACGTGAAGCCAAATACTACATTCTACTCTGGAACTTTTGGAGCAATCAGATACTTGCTGCCCTGCAAAGTCTCCCTTTCAATCTCTCTCTCAAATTGAATTTCATTCCTGATATTCTCAATGCGATCAACTACAATGCCATGCTCAAGATCAACCGTATACCCGAAGCCTGCAAGGTTGAGAATGAACCCAGTAAAGAAGAAAGCGCCCAAGAATTGAATACAGTAGCTAAATAGTTTGAATATTGAAAATGTTGCGTCGCGAACTGTGTTATTAGTCTCTCCCAAGTCTTCTTTGATACTCTCAGGCTCTTCATCATCGCTATTGTTGCTGTATAAGAAATTATGTTCTGGTGGAATGGATGCTGGGTGTAGTCTCGGCAGAGAACTTTGCTGGCCAACACTGCGAGTTCGAGACCTTGTAGGTGATATTTGAAAGCCGCTGGTGCAGGACGCAAGAGCGCCCATGAGAACAAGAAGATGACCATACACAAACATATTATTAGTTGCGTTGATATTTATCTGTTGTTTGCAGGGCAGGCAAAAGAAGTTGTGTCACCAGCAGAATATCTAATGAAAAGCAGAAGATCTTTTTATGGCGCGCATGAACATCACCAACAAATCTAAAAGAGATGAGAGAGGTTCAACTCACAAGAAGAAGTGACGTCGCGCTGCATTCAAATTATTCAAATCAATCAATCAATTCAAATTTGCTTCTCATACATTCAAAAAACATCACGATGAAACTAACTACTATCGTCGCTCTCCTCCCGTTGGCTTCCGCCTTCACTACTACCAATGGCCCAGCAGCCAGATCTACAACCGCTCTCAGTTCCATCCATCGATACCAGACATCGCCTCGC
Source organism: Skeletonema costatum (assembly GCA_018806925.1). Classification (NCBI taxonomy): domain Eukaryota; phylum Bacillariophyta; class Thalassiosirophyceae; order Thalassiosirales; family Thalassiosiraceae; genus Skeletonema; species Skeletonema costatum. Next base: position 7,507 of record JAHBBA010001078.1, on the reverse strand, counting down.
ATCTCAAGAATTGGGCGTCTGGACACAACATTGCGTCGATGATGCAGGCAACTATGCTCCCTGTGATGCCGTATGTGGTCATGACCGACGCGCAAGTTGGGAATCTTACGCACCAATGACTTCCGATGGGAACACTGTCCGGACTACTGGTGCGATTGGCTGCCCAGGCGGTGGAGACTGGTGTTATGCAACTTCGTTTGGTGGTGCAATGAAGAACGCGGAAAATGTTGAAATGAGGAAAAATGCAGCCACTGTTGCCGCGGCATTGGCTGGGCTTGGGTCAGGTGTTGGCGGTGCCAAATCAGATGTTGGTCTTAGTATTCCAAAGGGTCCTTCTGGATCTGGACAAATTGCAGCAGTACATTACCAGGGCAGTATTGGATTCACTACCAGTGGACATGACGTCCGCGGTGCTCGGGGCTCGTATGCCAAACCTACCAACTACCACTTTGTAACTGGGGAAATCGGTCTAACTCAGGGTGGGGCTGCTGCTGTTGGTGGTGGTGCAAGGTCTGCTGCTGGTGCACCGGCCTACAAGAAAAAGAGCTATGGACTTGGTTCTTGGAAGAAGTAAGCAAGGTTTGATTCATGAAGTCAACACAAGTGATGAAGATTGACTCTGATATTCAATTTTGACTGAGTTTGCAAGACGGGATTTGCCCAAAGTAGGACGAAGGAGCTCAATACCATATGTTTAAATGGATAGAGAATAATATACTTTTTTCTTTATTAGATGTTGGATTCCTAAACAAAAATGCTCAAAACACAAAAATGCTATACGCAGACTATTTACATCTGGCGCAGTGATCACATTCGGCTTGTCAAACACACTGATGACATATCACTTTCCGTTGCTGTTGTCGCCAAAGACAAACCAGATGAGCACGTTGACATACTGACCGTTCGAATCTTCACTGGAGCTGGAGAGGTACCAATCAACTCATGAGCCGCAGCCATTTCCTCTACAAGTTCCGCTTCAGTAATGTTCAGTTTATTTCTTGAAAAGTCACTGAGCTGCAACCCTTCCTTCACAAACCATTCTCCATTACGACACTCACATGGAAAGCTGAATACAATTCCCTCTTTCACGCCATAATATCCTTGGTCGTTATAAACAGCCATGGAAATAGTCTCTCCAGTTTTCGTACCAGTGACAAGCCACGTTCTGAGACAATCTGCGGTCGCCTGTGCTGCAGACATTGCTGATGACAAACCACGAGCCTCAATAACGGCTTTGCCGCGATTCTGAACATCGTAAATAAAATCTGTAGTGGCCCAATCTATATCATTGGCAAGCATTTCACTCAATGGTACCTTTGTCCCATCCTTGACTACACAGTAGCCACCACTCAGAGCATCTGGGTATTGAGTTTCGGAGTGATTTCCCCAAATAGTCACATTATTGATAGAATTAGCCGACACACCCAACCGCGTTGCAATCTGGCCTTTCGCTCGTTGATGATCTAAATATGTGAGAGCACAAAAGTTCTTGGTTGGAATTTTGCTCGCCTCAGTCAACGCCACGAGGCAATTTGTATTTGCAGGATTGGCCACCACCAGCACCTTTACATTGGACGATGCAACTTCTTCAATAGCTTTCCCCATGGATGAGAAGATCTTGGTGTTTGCTTGAATGAGATCTTTTCGTGCCATCCCTTTTCTTCGCGGCATGCCTCCAACTAAGATAATAACATCAGCGTTGTTGAATGCCACCAACGGGTCTGTCGTGATTATAACATCAGTCAGGCATGGAAAGGAGCAATCCATTAGTTCCATTTTTGTGCCGGTCAAAGACCCAACGGCCTGTGGGATCTCTAGGAGACGTAGTTCAACCGCATTGGAACCGAAGACGTAGCCGGAAGCGAGGAGTGGAAGGAGGGCGTATCCGATGTTCCCTGCCGCTCCAGAGAGTGCAACTCTGATTACCATCTTGATCGTGTGTTGTTTTTGTGGTACTTAGCCAGCTTCACAGCTTTGTTGTTTGTTTAATTTATGACTGTGGTATCATTTCCTGGCTTGCTACCGAGCTGGTGCAACAGAACAAAAATAAAATTCTGTGGAAGCAAAAAGCAAAAATGCCAGCTTTCTTGTTAATGTACGATGGAATTGGTATCATGGTCTCTAAGTTCGAGCAAGCAAAATTGTGATATTGCGCTCGGGCGCTTATTTACTCTTGGCTCGGGCAAGACAGAGCTGGTGCGCACTGTAGGTTACTAAGTGCCCTGCAGAGAATGCAGGAAGGCTGATCTGCCTACTTATCATCAAACATAGAAATGTACATGTCAATACAGTTGGAAGTACACTTTGTTGTTTGGTTTGCCACGACAAAAAAAAGTGCACTGACCAACAAACTACTTGACTAAGACTTTCGATACAACAGGGAGTGTGTGCGAGCAGCTAAAGATAACCGAAGCAGCGGTGATTGCTCTGCTTCTTATTCGTCGCCTATAGGTATTGTAAGTAGGGATCTTCCTCTTTGCATGCTTGCACCCAGGGGTTGTATGTAAGGCTTGCACAGCTGCACTTGGCTGCACCAGATGGTTTTTGACACAGCCACTTCGATGCATGAAGCGGAGTTAGATGTTCGCCAATTTTGGCTTTTTTCTTAACATTTGTTAGAGTTTAATAAAAATAATCGCCAAATCTCAAGACACATCTCAACGCTGTGACATCACCATGACGTGTTTGGGTGTCAGCTTCCAAAAATGCTGGTGCAACATCTTGACACCAAAGCGTTCTTTGCAATCAACTGGCATCGTTCCGATGGCATTGCTCTTGCTATCCAATTCCAAATTCCAATCTGCAGTAGCCTGAGGCATCAGTCACTACTTCATAAATCATATATCATTTTCTAGCTCTTACTTCTCTAGAGCTTCGACCTGACACAGCTGAAATAGATACCTACCGAACCCTAAAAATGCTGCGATCATCTCTATCTTTGTGCTTAAAGAAGGCGGCTGCCATGGACGCGGCAGCTGCAGCTTCGATGACAGCTCAAAGGCGTCATGCTGCAGCTGGAGTTACGTTGCTCACATCACGTGCATCTTCTTATGCATCATCATCATCAAACGCTTCATCTGACGCCGACTCGGCAGTCAGCTCCCCGACATACTTCTCATCATTATCGCTTGCGAACCCATCAGTGCAAACATCTGCTCCCTACTCTAGTAGTGCTGCCACTGCTAATATTAGAACGACCACCTATCAAGTTCCTTCTGGAATGGGCACCTCTCCCGCTCAGTGCTATCGATCTGTGGAAGATCCAACCTTACACGAAGATTATGATGGATTGGAATTGCACCATACTGTAAGCGAGAAGACGCATGCCTCTTATTATAACTACAGTTATGAACCTGAAGAAAGTTTTGAAGAGATGGGACCGATTCTGTGATGAGAAGAAGTTGCTCTTCTCTTTCTTCAAGAGAGTAGTCATGATCTTCAAGAAAGCGCTCTCTGCATGTACATAGAAACATTTTTAGAACCTAATTCAATATTACTACACTGAAAAAGAAGTAAAATACATATGCTGCTCTACTCATTGGTTTCATGCTATTCTGTAACATCAGTTGAAGATCCCAAGCAAAGCAGCTCTGGTAAAAGATCATGGAATCTTGTGTGATTCTAGATCTCTCTATGCAATTCATTTGCATTGGTTCATTGTATATAATTGCTAACCATGCCACCTCTCTGTTCGGCTACTTCCGCAAATCGAAGCTATCGTCTGCAGCGTTATGTAATCACCGCGAGATACAAATGCTGGGAAAGTATGCCTCGCTCCTCCATCTACCGACATACCACGATATATCTAGGAATAAGAATGCGGGTTTGGCGGCAACCACCACAAAACCACTCTTTCATTTTTTTTGTTTTTTGTATCATCCCTTGCACATCATGTCAGGACGCGGTAGAGGCAGAGGCCGCGGTGGCGGCGGAGGTCCCAGATCAGCCTCCCAACAATATCTCCTCAGCTCCGCACAAGAAGCTGGTTTTGATGTGCGAAATTTACGCACATCATCTACAGGAATGTTTTCCGATTTTGAATTACATTCGAGTGGAGAGCGGAGGCTCCATCAACATGAAACAAAAGTGGGTCAGCAGATGGCCGATGTCGGTGCTGTCATTAGCGCTGGTGTCAAGCAAGAACCAGGTGCAGCAGCAGCACCATCATCAACAGTGGCGGCAGCAAGCACGGAGCAACCTCGATCGCCTGAGACAATCTACTTGATTTCTAAAACACGTGAATTGCACCACAAATTTCAGTCATCAGTTTTCTATGTCCGATCTGCAAAGTTAGAGACAATGCCTGATGTAGTTCGGTATAGTGATCGTTTACGACCACCGTCTAATGTGGATGCAGGTGCTGTGCTTAGCCACTGTCTAGGAGGGCGGAAACGAACTCTTGGTGATCATGGCGGAGTATTTGTCCCTGAAGAATTGTGTGGGGGCCAACGCCGTGTACGCGTTGACGAAGCAGATGCAAAGAAGCTAAAAGGAATTGATTTGGATGATCTGGACGACAAGAATCAGAAAGATGGAGATGATGATGAGGAGAAGGATGAGGATGAAGATGGATTTCATGAGGATGATGGTGAAGAATCAGAAGGTGCAGATTATGTTGCAAATTACTATGACAGTGCTGATGAGAGTGGAGGAAGTGATGGTGAACCTACTTTTTAGCGCGAATGATTATGTACAATTATGTTCTTCTCTTGCTTTCCTTTGCTTCCCTTCTCTTCTGTAGCTTTAAAGCGATCGCTGCAACTCTAGTCCTCACAGGAGACGGAAGTTTAGTCACTGCTCGTGATGCCTTGCCTCGGCACCATGTCTTTAATAGCTTCATCACATCTTTCATACGGATCTTATTGCTTTTTGACTCAGCTTCGACAGTCTGTTTAGTGTTCCCTTCAAGCACTCGCCGAGCTACAGGCGCCCATTCCTGAGACAAAGACCACGGGATGCCTAGACGGGATGATAATCCTTTGATCAAAATCGTTGATCTACCAACTAAAACTAAGTCTTGGGGAAAACTCTTGAGAGCTTTCACCGGAGAATTTGGCGAGAGCTCCCCTTTATCATAACCTCCAGGTAGATTCTCGACGCTACCATCAAATAGCCACATTGCCACCGCTGCTGGGCCTTCCGCTGGTGCATCATCTGCCAGCTCAACTCCAAGCTCTAGTGCTAAATTTCCAATGTTTTCTAGATCAGAAGGGTTATCATCGCTTACGCGGTCATCAAGCGCGAGCATGACTTTTGACAATGTTTCTCTCTCACGTCCACTGATCTGTTTTACCTGTCCAAAGTCGATCAATCCAATTCTCCCATCTTCCAAGACGAAGATATTACCTGGATGTGGGTCTGCGTGGAAGAAACCAGTCTCTAATATACACCTTCCAAATACTTCTGTTAGACTCTTCAAAAGTCGCCGTCCGAACAATTGGCTTTCTGGAGAATCTGGCTTAATACCCTTCTTGAGCATTTCTTCGGCTGCGCGACTCAAAGGGACTCCATCTAGATAATCCATTACGAGCACTCTCCTGCTTACAAGACCAGGAAAAGGTCGAGGCATAACAACTGGAGACTCGCAAGGATATCCATTTTCATCTTTTGTCATTGTTTCATAAATGCGATCCATTGCAACTGCCTCGGCCACAAAATTAAATTCATCGGCCAACTGCTTTTCCAATTCACAAAACACAGTGTAGTAATCTAAAGGCAACGTTTCACTGAATGTCTTTGCCAGAGTTTTTAAGTTTGCTATGTCTCCCATAAGCTTCGACTCAATGCTAGGACGCTGGACTTTAACAGCCACTTCCTTATTTCCGTACTTCTCCGTCAACACCGCACGGTGAACTTGAGCAATAGAAGCACTGCCCAATGGGTGCTCATCGAACGTTTCGAATATATCTTCAAACCTTTCCCCTCTCACTAAAAGTTCTTTCTCCACTACCGCCTTGATTAAATCAACTGGGAGAGGATCGACATTGTCTGTAAAGTCAGATAATGCTTCTGTGTATTCTTCGGGGAAGAGATCCTTCCTACTTGCAATGATTTGTGCAGTCTTGACATAAAATCCCTTCAGAGATGTGATTGTATCGGCCAATGTTCTCGCTCCCTTCGAATGTTGTTCATTCCAGATGGATTGTTCTTCGTCCTCTGTAAGCTCTACCCCTGTGAATGCTTCTTTGACAAGAAGCTCGGCCGATTTAGAATAGTAAGATAGAACAATTGGGATAGCAGATGACCAGAATTTCGCCGCTCGTTCAAGACGTTGAACTTTGGTTAGCGGAGGAGGAAACTCAATTGTAGGTTTTGTACCCTCTGTGTTGTCGTCGCTGCTGTTTTCAGTTATTGGATCTGGAGCTAAAGTTGCAGCGAATTGTGCGCCATTGATCTTCGTTGTTGCCGGCAGTGGAGCAAATGCACATGATGTGTCCAACCATGCGATCCATGCTAAAGCTAACTGGATAGTGGATGACAAAAGCAACTTCATCGCGGTAAACTCATGTAGACAAGTCTGTTCTGTTGCTACAATATTAGTATGGCGCTCAACAATTCACCGTCATCTCCACAAACGCAGCAGGTCGGTCAACATGGAACAAATAGGTACGCCACGTCCCATCGAGTGACGAATATTAGGTACTAATTCCAACGTGAACAAATACCCATGGGAACGCAAAAGAAGAACAAGAGCGAGCGAGAAGCGAGACGAACAATATCTAGAGCGACAACATCTCCAACTCCTCAATAGTCCCATGGTAACGAATAACGAAAGCAAAAAGTGAGGTAAGTAAGCAGCAGGGTCATACAAGTTCAAATTGCAGTTACATCATATCTCAAAACCAAAAATGAAAGCACTCGTTGGTCGTATCGGCGTCGCTACAACGTCGTAGGTGACCTGATGAGGCCCAATTTGGGATGGCCGCCAGCACTACTCGAGCAATATAACGTATCTAACTCTGTGAACTATGACAATCCACAGCTTCTGAGTGGCCCATTATACTTGGCCATGATGGTATGGAAGCATACTTTATCACGGCTCAAGCACTCGTTGGTCGTATCGGCGTCGCTACAACGTCGTAGGTGACCTGTTGAGGCCCATCTGAGATGGCCGCCAGCACTTCTCTGAGCACATAAATCGTATCTAACGCTGTGAATATGGCAATCAACTGCTTCTAGTGGCCCATTACAGTTGGCCATGATGGTATAGAAGCATCTTCATCACGGCTCAATCATTATTTGGGCGTATCAGCGTCGTTACATCGTTGTAGGTGACCTGAGGAGGCATCTGAGACGGCCACCAGTTCTACTCTCTAGCACCATATCGTATCTCACGCTGTGAATATGGCAATCAACTGCTTTTAGTGGCCCATTACAGTTGGCCATGATGGTATAGAAGCATCTTCATCACGGCTCAAGCATTGCTTGGGCATATCAGCGTCGCTACAACGTCGTAGGTGACCTGATGAAGCATCTGTGATGCCGCCAGCTTCTCTGTTTGACAGCC
>JAHBBA010001077.1:0-32250 GCA_018806925.1 Skeletonema costatum | reverse complement strand
ACTTCATCAGCATTGGACTTCCTCTCCTTGTCTGGTCTGATTTTGCTTCTGCTTTCTCCATACGAGCCTTGCGGTTCCTCGAAATAGCATCCTCATCTCTATCCTTGGGGCATTCGTTGACGTAATGATTTTCGAGACAGGTTGTCGCACGTTGACCTTTGGCAGTGAGTTGACGAGGAGTAGAAACCTTCATGAACTGCAGTTGTGCACCTTTACCGTTGATGTACTGATGATTAAGACACAGAGCTTCGTAGAGAGTAACTGCCTCGTCGCAATGATAGACGATACGATCACGGATCTGCTTCTGAGTAAGTTGAGCAGAGTCAGAACGGTTCATACGGAGTTCCATCAATTCCTTGACGGTAGCACGCTGGGCTTGGACAAAATTGTCACGCAGAGCGTCATTTGAAGAGACTTGGAAACCACGGACGATACAACCTTCGAGTTCGTTTTGAAGACCAACGACTTTGATAGAGAGCCTTGGTAATGCGAAGCAGATGCTTGGCGACGACCTTGACATTTTCACCCGGAGTTTTGGTCAAACCGACCGTCTCGAAGGAGCGAAATGTCATTTCGAAGAGCTTCCAACACGTGTTTCAGGAGCGTAGAACAGAGTCGTGATGCATAGGTACAGACAAGTAACACCACCCATCGACTACCGCATTCAGTCCAGACTTCTCACTGATCTTCACAATCTCGTCCCAGAAATCACTAGTACAAGACTTGTGGAGAATCTCGAATAAGATCCTGCTCGATTGCTTCTCGTAGATGGATAGATTGACGTTCTTGACATTGATAGTACGTTGCCAAAACACGACGTCTTTCCACTTGATATCACCCCAACTACTGAGAATGCTTGAGCAGTCTCGCCCTCCATTAACGAACACTTCGTGACGTGTGACAAGACGGAGCTGAGACGCTGGCATGTCGAGATCGATACCTGGCTTGGTTGCTGTGGACAAAGGTGAGTTGAAAGATATCACGATTGTGCAGATGAGTTTTGAGTCTCCTTCAACTTTGCCAAGTGAGAGTCGAAACGATCGACAATTGATCCACTCATAGTTTACATTCCTCTATCCTTTCTTTTCGGTCACGGCAAACTCGTACACTCCAAACTGAAGTTTCACAGGTTGCGTCACCAAATACGCTGTTTCTCGTAGCCATAGTCCGGAGATACTGAGAGCGATAATCCTTTTGGCACCTGGACTGTCAAATCACCGTCGTCTGGGAAGCCACCTGCGCCCTCCAGGAGGAACAGCAGGAATCTCATCATCTGCAACGAAGCAGTTGAACCACCACCTCAATCATCTCCAACCTTGAAGGTGTTGGTCACGAAACATCCGTTTATTGGAACCTTACCACTGCTGAACTACTGTCCAAGAAGAGCGCCATGTCCTCCACCAGGAGAACCACCCTCCTCCACCGCCACCGGGAGAACCACCACCAAATAAACAGTGCCAGTAGGTGCAGCCCTTCCTATCGACGGTAGGAATAGCCTCAGTTAGAGGGAGAGAACGTAATACCATTAGGTTCAGTATTGTACGAAACACTAGACACGGGCATGGGAGGACCGTCAGTAACGTGAGGAGGGAGCAGTATCAACATCCATGTACGTAGCTGGTTCAAGTCCAGAACCAAACCAGGCATGCTTTGAGAACCATGATCAACCACGAACAAGTCGAGCTGGAGCAGAACATCATATCCTTACTACTACCCTCCTGTCGGGGAACGTGAGGACTTGGAGACAACAACCAGGGGTCAGTAGTAATCATACTCGTCAGGGACGACCCTCATCATCATCACTAGAGCCAGTAGAACGGGCCGGAGCAGATGCAACAGCACTCTTGAGAGCAAACAACCTTCGGCACGCAACTCCTCATTGGATTTACTCAACGCTTCATTCATCTCCATGACGGAAGACAGAAGAACAGAGATATCAGACAACGAAGGCTCGGACTTCACAACTCTTAGGAATCAGCGGGCTTCGTAGAAACTACAGGAGATGCAGATGGAGCTTTCCACGGCAGTTTCGACGACACGGGGTGGAGCAGCCTTTGGAGCAGACAACACCTTGGGTTGGAACGGTCCGGAGTAGAATCGACTCACATTCCTCCATAACAGGGTTTAGAGCAGCTTGAAATTCGTCGTGCAATTTTCTTGAAATCCGCAAGACGTGCTGCTTCCTCCCTAATGCGTGCCTTCTCATCTTCCACATTGACACGCACAAAATGATCAGTACCCGTTGAAGCTTCGAGGGCACGAGCCAAACCAACATCGACGTCTCCTTCAGTAAACCGAAGACACGATAGAGGAACGGTGATATCCTTCTTCGTCGTAGGCCTTAGGATGAAGATCAGAGTTGAAGACCGAAGAACCAGTGTTTTCACGTTGAGAGGCGAGGTAAAACCAGGCGAAGAACCACGAGAAGCAGAGCTGGTAGCGAAGAGCGGAGATCCAGCGTTGTCCTTGGTATTGGACCCCACTGGAGGGTTTACTGTCAAACCGCCCTCATTTACCGTAGAAGGGTCGGTCACAGAGCGGCGTTCACTCCGTAGCAGAAACTACCATGGGAGGACTAGAATAGTCGGTGAATGAATCAAGGAGAGCACGGAGCCGAGCCGTGCGCTCGTCGGCGTCGACCGATGCGAGAAACTCGATGGAATCAGAAGACTGGATGGTCGTAGGGATCGGGCTGATCACATGGAGACCAGGCTGAGCAGAAGGATTATCAACTTCTGCATCGGCACCAGACACAGCAGATTTGGCAGACGGAGTAGAACTCATGATGTTGTTGATTGCGGTGTTGGGGTCCACGATATTCTGCTTCTCCAAAAGGACTTTAGGCCAGGTGAAGCGGCAGAAACGGCGTTGACGGACTGCTTGAAAGCGTTAGCTAGACGTTGACGAGCATAGGGTGTCATAGACTTCGCGAAGGCAGGCACGGCGGCATCTGCATCATCGACGGAAGGCTTTGAATGTTTGGAGTTGGTAGGACTCATGGTTAGGATAACCGTAGGGCAGCGTATGCGACTTAAAAAGGCAACAGAAGCGTTGAAAAGCGTAAACTTGGGCTCAATAACCTAAAAACAAACGTGTAGAGTTGTAGAGATGAAGTGTATTGATAAAATCAACAGACTAATTTATATACGCGTAAAGCGCTGTACAAACACAAAAGAGGTGATGAGCATGCCAAAGGCCAGCTCATCAGGGTCATTCACATTGTTCTTCTGTTCTGAAATGACGACGTAGTCATAGCAAAGTCATTGGCGATATTGGCGATAACACGGGTTGTTCAAGATCGGGATCAACAAAGAGACATTCCCTAAATTGTTGTGTCCCTAAATAGAGCCAACCTGAACAATCTGTAAATAATTCATTTGCTGGAGGGCACTTTGCAAATGATGAGTCATCGGCTATGACTGCAAGTGGGGCTGTCGATTCACACCTAACGACGGCTGTACATACTGCTGTGTGTGATGATGACGAGGGCGGTGATTTATCATCATTTGACCAAAAGCCAGGAGACTCCGCCCCTACTTCCAATCTTAGTGTTAACAAGAGATTTGATGGTACGGACACTTGGCGAGTCGCGCGTTGGACGTCCCCGTATCGGAGAAATGTGACGTCACAACTGAAAGCTAGGGCCCACTTAGTAAAGACTCCCTATTCCGGAGAAATTATGGACCCCTTGCAGGTGCCGAAATCGGACCGCCCCAAGCGCCATGGTGAGAAGAAGAGCAAATCCAACTTCGATCTAGTGTCGGTTGGGTCGCCGCCGCTGCCGTCGCTTGATGTATGTGTGCTAAACATAGACCATTGTGATTGTGTTTGTGTCCATCATTTTGATTTAATCCAGTCGCACCCGAGCTCGATCGAGCAAAAAAACGGTCAAATTTTAAATATTCCGCCGCTGTTTCATGGTGTCTACACGGACGTCTTCGAGGGGATCTGCCCCACAAGCGGCATCACCGGCCTTCTCAGTGGCCCAGCAGCAGTCTACCACCCCAGCAGAGTCAACAGTCAGCCGCTGAATCGGCGACAGTTGTGCCACCGGCATCGCAGCGGTCGGAATTCAGCGAGGACGAAGAAGAATTTCCAAGTGTGAATGTAGATATCACATCACCACAGCAGCAGGATAACCCAACTCAACAAACCGAACAACCGCCTCCCACTGACTTGGATGTACGCGTACCGTCAACAGTAGACGTGGATTAGCAACCTACGAAAATCTCAGACAGTGAAAAGTTTATTGGATAATAATGAGTACATAAGAACAGAAGAGGAGTACGACAATATCTTCTTTAGACAGCAACTTTGGGATGACGTGTCAACAAAAATTTGCAGTGCAATTAAAGTCCACACGCCTAAAAAGGTATCTCAGATCAAAAGCTCAACAAAGAAGTATGACTTGGCCAAAGAAAAGATTATCCTCGGGGTTGCTAATAATGATCTAATGCTTGGCGAGGAGTGTCCAGAAGGGAAGAAGGATGAAGCGATACTTACCATCCAATTTCTTGCCTTTGAGTATAGCAAAATATTTCATCAGCTCATTACGCCCGTGGGTGGACAGAAACGTGTGCCAATTGACAACAAATTGTAGATGAGTTGAAGGCGGGTTGAGGAAATGCCGGTGGAGGAATATTTCAACTGCGGGGTGGGAAGCACGTGTATATGTAGTCGGGTGGTTATGTTCATGCTGGGGCAGAAGAGGCAAATAGAAGGACCGACAAGAACCCCATTGGTAAATGCATAGCATCGTTACAACAACATTTTGTGACGCAAGACCAGGCCGAGGAACTGAAAGAGAAGTTGCCAACTGAACTTGTGGACAATCGGGTGGCCTTTGGGAAATTGAAAGTATCCTAACTACGAACTGTATGAAGTCTTTGCGTTGGTGGAAAGGGTGTATTCACAGCTCGCAACCGCCGACTAACATTATTATCTTTGGGGGAGAGACTCTTGCGCTGATATGCCATGGTATTGTTGAGAATCCTACAATAATAATTAAGTTCAAAAGTCTCTTCAACTCGGACGAATTCGATGACCGACAATACTGGAGACAGTAAAGTATTACATGAAAAACATTTGGTAATATGCGCCTCAAAGACTTGTGCTACAGATACAACTCAAACCTAAACCACGGGGCAGAGGTGGGTATCCGGCAGTCACTTGTTGGTGTAGCTGGTGGTGGTGGGAAAAGGAAGAAACAAAAAAAGTCGAAAGGAGCGAAGAAGAGGAGGAAGAAGAATTCACAACACAGTGACAGCGATCATGACGAAGACGACGGCGAAGACGACAACGACAGAGCTAATGACGAGGAAATTCATGAGAAAATGCTAGCAATCGCGGAAGAGGAGTATGTGGATGACGAGTTGAAGGAGTGCACAATACATCCACACGAAGTAGCCCATATGGAAGTTGGAGAGTGCCTAATAATAGATAATATAATGAATTATTTCTTTTTTACATTTCTTTGTAGCCGGCTTTATTGGTCGCAAGTAATCTTCTGCCGGTCGTTCTGCTTCGCAGCATTCTGCTTCCCTTTGAATGTAAATAAATGACTACTAATGTTGTCTGCCGATACTTTTGATGCTGCTTCCCGGCACTGCATCATAGTAGGATTTTGGTTGATATATCGTATCATGGCAAAGAAGTGTTCAACACACAACATCAGATCCACTTCTACTTGATGCATAACAATAGAAACCATCACTATTCAAAATAAAGCACACGCAACAAGCTGCCACGCCAAATACCATCCAGACTAGATCCTCATACGTATAGCGTGTGATGTATTCGTAGGTGAACTTCTTGCCCGTATTTCTCCGGTGTCTGCCTTCCAGTCTTCAAATAATTTAAGGATGTCGAATAATTCTTCTACATGCCGATGCTGTGGTTTATTTATCAACTCGACCTGTTTATCTTTCGCATTTTTGTATCCCGTCCCATTCATAATATCTACCAACCGATCCACTTTATCAAATATCGTGATCATGGAGGAGAAATTCCTCTTCATCTGGAACATCATCTCTCTCATCCTCAGCATTGTTGTCTTTGCTCACACACTGCTGAATTTAAGGCACGATTAAAGCGAAGAAGTTACGTCTCGGCAAGCAACTGCCGGCGGATCGGTGTTGGATTTTGGGTGTAGATGCGGATAAAAGTACTCAAGCAAGCCCGACAACGACCTAGCGGCTGAGATATGCCATGGTGACTCTCCGACTATTTTGCACGATTCTTTGTCGCAACTCGGTACTCCCACGTAGGAACTCGTGGCTATGTACTGGAGTCGAGTCAAATCCACATAAGTGTCCGTACCATCTTTTCTCATGGTGTTAATAATGGTGCAAATGGCTCCTCATCTGATGGAGCAGTAGAGACCGATCCTACAGTAGTACTTATGATGAATAGTGAGGGGGGAATGGCCTCAAATGGTGGTGCCGAGGGCAATCGAAAATCATATCACCAGTCAACCAGGCGTCTTCTTCGTCCCCAGGAGTAAACTATCGTGGTGATGGAATCCATACCGGATATCACTCCTGCCGATGACGTTGAGAATCAAACCACATTGATTGAGGCAAATCCAGTCTCAGATGAAGAAAAATGAGGCGGCAGAGATTATTGATGCACTGCAGGAACAGATAGAATCGCAAGGGAAAAGCTGAAGGTAGCTCAGTCTCAAGTGGCTCGGTCTCAATTTGCTGCGATTGGTTTTGCGGAGGAGGGTGGGGCTGTTGTGGGAGCGTAATGATGATGAGTTTTTTGTTGAATGATAATAATCGTACCAAGAAGAAACGAGTGATTGTTGGGTTTGTGTTGCTTCTGGGCATGATAGCTTGTTGTGGTCGGAGTGGCTGTTACACTTACGAAGAATAGATCTAGTGGTGAAGAGGGGGAGGAAGGAAACCGAAGCTTCACGTCGAATCAATCAGGTAGGAATGCTAACCATCATGGAGGGGTATTCATTGTTACATGTAGCATCGAAAGTCGGCGAACCAGAAGAATGAATCATTGGGCACGAGTATTGTGATTACGATGCAAGGCAAGTATTTACCTGGAGTGGCTCCCCGGGGTTATTCTCCTGGCGGTGGCGATTGAAATTGGCAAGGGAGAAGTATTCAATCTGATGCCATTGAGGGGAGCAGCATCACAAGCGAGAACAACAACAACAATGGTACTGAAGCAGCATTGAATACTACGGCAACAAGTACCACTCTTTCTACAGAACGGTTTGTAGACATGTTGTTTACCAATTCCAACCTCCTGGAGACCGGTGTGCGGCGCTGCCGTGGCATCTGACCCCTTTGGACGACGACTCGCCATTGGTTGTCCCTCCACGACTGGACTCGGGTATGTCAAAGTCTTTGGGTGGGATTTTCACCTCCTCGTCCCCAAAGCAGGTGCTGCCTACGTTGTACGGGAAGGGAAATTTGGTGATGGATTCGGTGTGAATATTGCACTTGGTGTCCGTAATGCGTCCTTAAAACAATGTGGACAATGAGAACGATGATCGAACGTTGGCCATCGGTTCGAATTCGGGTTATGCACAGCTTTGGGGTAGTAAGGATGGTGTGTGGTATCGCCTTGATGATGAAGATGGTGGCTTATGGAATCATCCCGAGGGCAAAGAGGGCGGTGAAGTGGCTCTGTCAGTCTGCCTGGTAAACGGTGGAAAAAACTATATGTTGATATCCTTCATTTGATTATAATGATCGTGGGATGGTCCGATCCTTCATTGAATTGGGAAAGACGGACATCACGAATGTTACTCTGACGGAGCGCTTTGAAGGGAATAGCTTTCTTCAGGGCAGTCGTCAGGGTGACCGATTTGGAGCTGACATTGACACGGATGCTGCAGGGCAATTCGTAGCAATTGGTGCTGGAGGAGGAGGATATGTACGTGCCATTAGCTTAAATGCCGATGCCACATCCGAAGAGGTTGAGATTCGAAACGTTGGCAACGAAATTAGACCGGATTCGCACGGTGGAGAGAAGGAGAGCAATAGCAGTATTGGATCATCATCTGAGTCTGATTTTGGATCCTCTGTCGCCACCGGTCGAGTCCCATACAGGGGTTGTCAAATATGTAACTTCGAGCTGAATGGTAGACGAGTGGCTGTTGGCTCATCGGCGGGGTTTCGTGTGTATCAGTATGTGGAAGACGAATCGCGTTGGTATCAGATAGCAGAACAAGTGTCGGACGGCGGGATGGTGGAGGTGTCAATGTCGCCAGATACTGTGTATTTAGGCGTTGGAACACCAAATGCTGAGGATGGCCGAGGAGTCCTTGATGCGTATAAGATATTAGACCAAGAGGCGATGAAGATGAAGGAGGGGGAATCAATGCCTAGTACTAGTAGCACAGGGAGTGACAGTGGCAGAGGTGGAGGAAAGGGCGGATTGGCCATGCCTGCTCGGCCAAACCAGACTATATAGATATAGATATAGACCGAAGTCATATCCGTCTAGAGAGGCAGTAATAGGATACATCGTCGATGGACAATCAACGCTTTGAGTGTTTCCCTCTTCATCAATGGGATAGGCCTTAGAGAGAACAGTTGCCTGAACATTAGCTTTTCATTTTCAGTTTGGTGTGCATTTTTATTTTCGATCACAATCACATTTTCATTTTTCGAAGCCGCCTTCGTCAAATATTCAAATCCAGCCATGTGTATCAGCCGCTATTTGGCTCTGCCCTTAGCCAATACTTAATTGTCTGAGAGCAATGCAACGTTACAATTCCTCATTCCTTCTAATAAAATATGAACATGTGATGTCTTCGCGTCCACCCCTACCACCGGGGGAAAGGGGCGACGAGAGAGATTTGAGATTGTCGCCTGCTGGATGAAGAAGGCTCATGTAACATGGCTGTTATGATAATTATCTGTCTTTTCGGAGTGCACACACAACGCTCTGCTATGAAATCAACGTTCGGCGGATTGGTATGATCCGATTTGACAAAAGGCGAACAGTTAGCTATGGCTATGTTCTCTAGCATCAAAGTCAGCGTTGTTTCTGAACAGCTCATCTAGCGTCCTTTGTGAAAAGGCCAGTGAGCAACTTGGCACTCGCGGAAGCAATAAATTTTTATATTCAGCTTGCATACTGTCCCCGATGATTTCGATAATGTTCTTCGGCTGCCTCTCTCTGTTGACTCTTGGTTGCATTCACAGCAGCCTGGTGTGCACGGAGAGTAGCAGCAAGGTCATCTTTGCTGACAAATCCCTCCTTGAATGCACGCATCAGCGCTTTGATTGAATCATCATTTCCCGCGTTGGCAGCGATGATGTAATGTGTCACTGCTCTCTCCTCGTTGTCATTGTTCCATTCATGACATCCAAGATTGTATCTAGCAGCGGGATGACCTCCGATAGCAGCCTCTTCCAGATGGTGTAATTGCTTTACCCTGTCCTTCTCTAACACCTGCCCGACATAATACAATGCTGCAGATCTGCAATGCGCCTCCATCATCACCAATTCAGCAGCCCTTGTAAAATACTCAAATGCACTGCTATTCTCCTTTTTTGTATTGCCAAATTCCTTCTTGGCGCATCGGCAACGGATCATTCACCTCTCATTCTTTTCATCTGTACTTATTGAACTCTTCCAATGTGTGAGGGTGATAGGTTCTCGGCAGAATATACATCATTTTCAATGATGCTAACCGCCTCTCGTACTGTATTGGCATAAGCACAGCCTTTACAAATCACTTTACTGCAGCACACCTTGCTGCATGGTGGATTTCGATAGATCAAGCGGCATAGGTATGAAGCAGATGGGACAGTCCCCACGATGGCTGCTTTCCGGTTGTTTGAATAATAGTTCATCACGTGATTCAGCTGCTCGTTTTACACAAGCTTCTTTGTGTGCGGTATGTGATCTCGCTGGCATTCATCGCTGCAATATCTAACGAGATCGATGGCATCGGTTGATTCGCCCCCGATCTGAAGCTGTGCTATCTACGCTTCGAGCGCCTCCTTGCTGTTCCTTGGCCGCTGCGGCCTGTCGCTCCTTATTGGCCTGCTTCGCCTCGCCTTTATTACGTTTCCCCATGGTATTATTGTTGAGCAATGTCGCGGCTGAGAGAGATAGTAGAGCGCGCTGGTCACTTTCGAAGAACAAAGCAAATGAATGAGAGTGAAAAATGACGGAGAAGAGAGCCAGTTTTGAAGTTCCGAGTTAGGCAGCACAAATCACTCAATACACAGTCTTGCCTAATTGGCACGAGCAACTTCATATACCCAGGAAGATCAGCAAGATGTGTCTTTGGTAGCTGTGTATCATAAAGTGATATAGCCAATCATTTCTCTCTCATTAATTGAGAGAGAAGCCGGAAATAAAGTATACTACAATGCACGCAGAAGAGAAGCAGTTACAGCCCAATCAAGGTGGAGGGCAATACAGCAAGGATAACTGGCGTCATGAAGCAGGCGATAAAGCAATGCGTAGAAGAACCACGGTGAGAATGTACGAACTACTCATCGATGAGTTCATAAAGAATGACAAATACTCGGTCGAATGGAAACGAAAGCTGCCGCTATTGGTACGTCGTCTCGAACTCATGCAGAAAGTCTACATGGATGTTTGTCCAAAGAAGATGATGAAGCAATTGAAAACGCTCTGTTCGAGATATTTACATGGAGAAAGAGGCAAATGCAAACGAGTGGCAATGTTTGATAGCCAATCATAAATTAAGCGCAGCTGTAACTCAATTGCTTGAAAATAGCCCGTCACGTAACCGATAATATTCTTCGGCTACATCCCTCAATGGACTCTCGGTTGCATCTACAGCGGCCTGGTGTGCACGAAGGGCAGCATCAAGAACCTCCTTTTCGACAAATCCCCCCTTGAACATCCTCATCAGCGCTTTGATTGATAAATCATCTCCGAGGTTGGCAGCGATGATCCAATGCGTCACTGCTCGCTCGATGTTGCCATTTTCCTTCTCGTCGCATCCAAGATTGAACCTAGCATCGGGATGACCACCAATAGCAGCCTCTTCCAGATGGTGAATTTCCTTCCGACTATCCTTCTCAACACCAAGCCCATCACTATACAAATGTGACAGCCAATAATGCGCCTCGGCATCTCCCAATCCAGCAGCCTTCGTAAAATATGTCAATGCACTTTGATAGTCTCCTTTTTTGTCTAGCTCTATTCCTTTTTGGCTCATAGCAGCTGGATCATTCGCCTCTATTCTTTTCATCCTTTGTTTCTCCAGTTTATCCCCTGATTGTACAGCTACAGGCTGTCTACAAAATGAACACGATGGAATCAATGACGCCTTCACCTCTCGTATCTCATTGGCATAATAACAGCCATCACAGATCACTTTGCTGCAACACATCATGATGGTAGAATACTCTGGATCAATCGACAGAGGTAAACAGCAGATCGGGCAGTCACCAAGATAGCTGCTCTCTCCGGTTGCTTGAATAATATCTCGACACGTAATTCAGCCGCACGTTTCTTGCAATTCCTTTTTGTGCTGTCGCCTGTGCTCCCTCTGGCATTTGACGCCACAATATCGAACAGATTTACAAGCATTACATTCTGTTATCTAAACACTTCTTATGCCCTGGCCTGGCCCGTGCTTTGGCGTAGAAAAAAACATCCGTCTAAATTAGGAAGAACTATTTTGGAGGAGAGCAGAGTCTGATCAGACAGTGAAAAAACATGTTCCCGGCCGAATTTGGTCGGAGTAGCTAACGGTAGGAATAGTCCTACGTACGTAGAATGAGGGAAAATCGCAAACTGTCTGAGAGGCCAGCGATCCAAAAAACCCAAGGCAAGACCACTACTTTTCATCTGCTTCTTCGAGTGACGCCTGACAAAGGCAAAAACGCCGTCGCTGCATGAAATAAAATATCGTACGATCTTTCATCATGGCAGCCGAGGGTGATACTATCATAATGAATATCTACAGGGGAGGACGAGGAGAAGTTATTCCTCTTGATGCAACTCATATCACTGTGGATAATCGGTCACAGTCATTTCTGAGTTGGCATTCGTTAATCATCTTCACATCGAGGAAGTCATCGGTGATGTAAATGTTAAAAAGGTTGAAGAATACGCATTCGCTGATTGCCCTTCCTTGATGCGAGTAATCATGCCGGGCGTCGAAATTGTTGAGAAGGCTGCATTCTATGATTGCCCAGCCCTGACGGATTTTGAATGCGGCAAGCTGGAAATAATTAAAGAAATGCATTTGGTGGGCGCAAATCTTTGAGGAGCATCAACCTGCCATCCGCAAAGATTGTTGAGAGTGGTGCATTCTACAATTGTACCGCCCTAACTAATGCGAAATTTGGTAGCGAATTGGAAATACTTGAGGAGATGGCATTCTTTGGCTGCCCCCTCTCTGGAACGAATGGAATACATTCCCAGGGTGTGCTAATTTGAAGCACGCAGATCTGGTTGAGGGAGAAGTGCATGAAACCATCGCAGCTTTACTATTGGAAGAATGGAGGAATGATATGAATGAAGAAATTAATTCAATCAATCACATCCTTCCAGATACACCTGCTGGCGACTATGAATCATGGGGAAAAGGCCCATGCAATAAGAACGTGGATTAGATCAGTTCTTCGCAAGATTATTCACTACAAAATAGAGCATCAACGCTTATTGGATGAGGAGGCTGCGACTGCACTCCAGCTTGTTTTTGCCTCAAGATATTGTGATGAATAATGTCCTCCCTTTTCTCAGGTTACCATCATGCACGTTTGAAGTGGGAGAGCATGAAGAGGTGGAAGAAGAGGACGAAGACGATAGTGAACGATGAGGATTGGTAGAGGGAGAAGAGGAGGAGCAAGGGGGATATCGGGAAGAGGATGAATACTGTAGTAGTCGAGCGAAGTTGAGAAGTAAAGAGCGAAAAGGGCCTTCTGTTGGCACCAGATTCAATCTTCCAATGATTTTAACGATTCCTTCAATCTTTACTACATGCGCACCTAAGTACATGTGGATATGGGAGATAGTAATAGTACCTACAACTGCAATAGTGGATCTGGGAGATAGTATTGTAGTAGACATGATAAAGAGTACTTAATCTTAGCGAAGAGCTTTAAGAGAGATAGGTCGTTGCAGGAGTTGTTCCTTCCTAAGCACATAGATTGGATCTTGGATTTTGATACATAATCAAAGAACATCAAAAACAGACTTCTTAATTCCTTTGACTCGGCCACATGGATGCTATCATTACAGCACCAAATAGAAGACCCGCAATGGCCAACGAATTTGTGATGCTAATTGCAATCACGGCAGAAATACTCGCCGTCAAGAATGAGAATACTACACTTGTGATGTCTGCCTTCTTCTCCTAACAACGACCTAACCTTCTTCAACTTCACATCCAACAAGAGTGGCAAGGAAAAGTGGAGTATCCGAGAATTCAACAGCCCACTCCAATTCACAAACGCTTCAAAAGAATGCCGCATTGTACGTCAATGCAACCAATAGCCAAGGAGCACATTCGGACAAAAGAAAGGCAGGCATCCGGGCAACCCCAGCATCATTCACAAGTGTTTCTTTCGCCAAGAGGCAGTACACAGGCACCGATGCGACAGTAGACAATCCAAATGTCCCAATACAGAACAACATCAATCATGGAAGGGCGTCCATCCGCTCCACCTTCCACGTACCACTCAACAAGATCAATGATAACAAGTTGGTATCATCCCCTCCCTCAATCAAACCCGTTGCGAACAGCATTAGCCACGGAAGCACCCACACATCCCACCATTGGTACAAGACTCCCATCGCGACACAAGCCATTCCTAAGGCCTTGTAGGCAATACTCTCCCTTCTTTGCCAAAGAAACAAGAGGCGGAGCAGTAACGACGAATGCAAAGTTGAACATGATGGGTCCAACCGTGCTAAATGGATGGGTCCAACAAAACCACGATAGAGATTCTTCTTCTTCTCCACCAACACTCCCCTCCTCTGTTGCTGCTGCAGTCATATCCATCATTTCTCCCTCATCACTCAACCCAAGCGGACATCTTTCTCCAACACATAGGCAAACCTCACACAACTAATAATCAAACACGCAAACAACGAAACTGCACGCCATCATCTCATCCAAGTCAACTGTACCCATCCCCACCGAAAACACTGCAGCAATCACAGTTCCAACACTAATTAAGGACGTAGGAGCAACCTGATCCTGCATAGGGCTTCATGCTCGAATGACTGGTGCAGTGAATCCAAGACGAGGAAGATGAAGTGGGTAAGCCGAGAGCACAACTTTGACCGGTGGTAGATACCAACATGCCATCCAATATGGCGGCACAGAGCATCATTTGTGCCAATGCTAGGCATAGTGCGGATGCCACCATGGTTAATGCTGCGTAGACACCTGCTTTTTTGCCGTATGCTTCGACAGATTGTCCAACGATGGATGTGGTTTCAAGCTTTGGCTGTGGATAGGCCACAGAGTTGTCACCACCGTTAAGGTTAGGGTTACCGTTGTGTAACAAAAGTGAGTCTTCTTCGGATCCCCCTTTGTCAAATTAGGCTCAACAACATCATGATACGTGCCTAATTCAGTATCAGCAGCTTTACCATAAGATTTTAACGAACTCCACATGGCAAACACCATACGGCGACAGACATAACTAGCCATGGCGACCGATCCAGTGATCAAAATCACATAGAGAAACAAACCGGCATCGACGGCCACATCGGGTAAAGTTGTGATGCCCGGTCCGTTCATTGTGTTGGCGGCTAGAGTGAGGATGGCGGCGTAGGGTAGGAATTTTTGGGGTGGGAGTGCACCGCCACCATTGGTGGATGTAGATGTCATTTTTTGTCGTTTTGGTTGTCAAAAAATAATGATGATGTGTTTGTTGTGCAGCTTGAATGATGCACGGTGGAGCAGCGTCGTCTTTTCTGTGCTATCGCAGAGGATCTCGCAGCTATTCTACAATAGTAATTGGTTGATCAGCCGGTGATCTATTGATGATGGCAACTGAGGCAATGACTCGCTACAATGATTTTATGGCAAAGCAACGGAAGTAGTGCTCTCAGTTATTACCGAGGTAGGTGTCTGCAGTTTTTACCACGATGTCGTTGCGTTGGTCGTTGCGTGATCGAGACGTCCTGCTTTGAACGTGCGAAGAAAATCTTGCTGTGAATCTTGTAATTTATGAGATGTGACATTACAGTACCGCTCAACATCCAACATACCACACTAGGCGAACAGAGGAAGCTAGAGGGACTACGCTGACGCTTGCTACTTGCCAGCCACAAAAATCAAAAATCCACTTTTTCAAAGAACATGAACAGAGATGATGTCGATGATGTGATCTCGCTATCACAGTGACGAAGAACTCACCAAACCGTTAGACTAAAAGCCGCACAGCAGTCATCTTGCACCCATCTACTTCGGCATCATACAATCAGCAACATCATGCCAAAATCTGCAGCATCCAAGTCTAAGCAATCATCTCCACCGCCACCATCACCGCACAACAAAAAGAAGGCCTCAGGAACAACCTTCTCCCTCCTCGACAAATCCAAAAAGAATCTCGACATCCTCCAAGGCCTCGTGCTACACAAAGAAGTCATTTCCTCACAATTCGAAAACGAACTAATCTCATTCATCCAATCTCAATGCACCAAAGGTCGATCCGGTCAACTCAAAAAGCCAACCTATCTCCGCAGCGCCGGGGCACGATCTCAAGGGAATCAACGCGAGGCATTGCAATACGGCGGATTCTTCGACTTTAACAAAGCTCGACCGGTAAGCGGGGATTGGTCCCGGACTTTCCACCGATTGTGCAAAGACTTGTCAATCATCTCATTGACGAGGGATATTTAGATAAAGAGGTTCGTCCAGATAGTTGCATCATTAATCAATATGGGAAAGGAGACTGTATCCCGCCCCATGTCGATCACGAGAGTTATTATCGTCCTATATCGACACTAAGTCTACTGGGCGAAGAGCCCATGTTGGTAGGGACCAAGTTTCAAACTGTCAAATCATGTACGTGGAAACCAACTGTGGGTACATCGGTGGCATTGCCGCGGCGGAGTTTATTGTTGTTGGGAGGGAATTCGGGGAATGTTAGTAAGCATTGTATTAGTTCGTGTCGGGGGGAGAGAATATCGATTACGTTGAGGAAGCAGCCGGGGCCGGATTGGAGGCCGAGTTTGGATGAGTTGGCCAAGAGTGGTGGTGGTGGTGGAAAGAAGAGAAAGAGGGATGCCGTGGCGACATTGACGGCAAATGATAATAATAATAATGATGACGGTGGTGGTGGTGATGGAGCAAAGAAGAAGAAAAAGGCACTATCTGGCTCGGCCAAGCGACGAAAGAAAATGATGAAGCTCAAGGGGATTACACAACTCTTCCTGAGAGTGGTCAGGGGGATGCATCAGTCCGTCAGCAACAACAACAACAACAACAACAGCACCAACAACAAATGACCCAGAGTCAGAGTAGCAGCAATGGGGAAAAGACCTCAACAAAAAAGAGAAGTAGCGACATGCAAGCAAAGAGGAATGCTCGTAGACTGGAGAGAAAACAGAAACAGGCATCAGCCAATACAAAATAATGTAATACCTGATTGATGCTGTAACATTAGAGAACAGCATTACCTCCTATCTTTACGCAACCGCGCTCTGGACGTGACAGCACTCCTAAAGAGAAATCATTACCCTTGTATATAGCACGAATAACACGAATCGTTGGATATATGTTTGCTTCTTCCCATGGATGGTCCCAAGTCGTGAAAACTGTTGTGCAAGATAACTATCTTGATGTGGAATGACAGAAAGAAATAATTCAGTTAGAGCTGGCCTTTGAAGTAATTCTGTCCTAATACAGTTATATTGGTCATTGTCACCACCGACGATTACATGTAAATGAGCCAGCTGCTGACGTCGTTCATTTCTCCCCCAAAATTAATTTATCGCACAGCAAGCACGTACTTTATGATGATAGTATATCAAGCACACTCTTCTACTATGGTACTACAATACCCCCTCCGCTCCAATCAACCAATCAAATCATTAATACCTCAGCATGTAGGAGTGACGACGGATCCAGTTATAATCGGGAAGTTCATGAATACCCCCAATCGCCGCCAAAGCATGGTCTTGATCATTAATCACATCGCCAGCTGCAGCCTTCACATCATCCATCGTCAACGCATCCACCTTTGCCATCATCTCAGTCAAAGACACCACACGTCCAATTGTTCCAATCTGCTGTGCCATTTGCTCTCCAGCGGCAACATCCCCATCAAAACTGGCCAATATTTGCGTCTTGAGGGTAACCTTGGCCCTGGTAAATTCTTCGTCACTCACACCATGAGCAAGACGGACAAAGTTAGGCATGACATACCACAACAAATCATCCAACTTGTTATCGGGGGCGGTGGCAACCATACCAAACAATCCAGTATCCGAATAACTCAAATTAAATGCCGAAATGGACGACGCAAGCTCGTGATCGGCCACCTCCTGACACATGGCCGCGGCAACATTCTTTCCAAGTCCATCCGACTTGGAGAAGGATCCCAACAATGTTGACATAAGTGCCAATGGCATTGCCTTAGGGTCAGTCCATGAGGCTCCCTCAAATCCAAGTGCAATAGTGGCAGTGTTGTGTGAATCATAACGAATTCGCACATCTGATCCAATGAATGCCGACTTATCAGCTACACTCCCCACAGCTTTGCTGCCCGAAGCACCACTCAATGATCCGTATGCCTTTTCGGCCTCGGCAACCAATTTCTCGTGACTGCCATTTCCAGTTCCCACGACTACGACATTGGTTCCATTAACTCCACCCAATAAAGAGGCAACATCATCGGCACTCACTGATGCCACCGACTCGGCGGATCCCTCCAAGGCATTCCCCAATGAGTTTCCAGTTGGGCCATTTTGGTACGCAGTGGAATGCAAATGATCCATCATTTGACTCTCATACGAAAGTCCTGCCAACTTGCAGCTCAGATTCCCCTTTAGGGCATCCAAATTGGAAGTGGCGGCATCGGCGGAAAGCGACGAGATGGATGAGAGAGAAATGTGCTCACGGCCGACAACGCCGCCCATGGATGAGGCGAGGATGGCTGCCTCTCCTCCGACTGCATCGAAGCGTGATCCTACGCCTGAGAGGCGGACGGTGGTGTAGCCGGATCCGGAGCTGAATAATATTTTTATTAATTGGATATTTTGGTGCATTATTTGTTGTGCACAACGGGCGTTGAAAGAGAACAATTTTGCATGTTAGAATGAAGAGGAGGCAATAAATGATATCGATTGAATCAACTGGATTTTTGCAATCGGGATGAACCGCCCCGAGGTGTCTATCGCTTAATCAAAGGCGAAGGAACACACCATGTTGTGTATTTTACATTTTTGGCATTTGAAATTAAATCGGAGCAAGAGCTTTCTGCAAATAAAATTACCAATCCAAAATTCTAGAATGCCATCTACACTGAATATAATAAAACTGCCACTTTATCTCCTCCCTACACCCCCCACAGGCATTGCAGCAATTAATTTCTGTACCACTCACCCATCGGCATTATAAAGACTCGCAACGGTCACTCCATTTCCAAGCGTGCTAACAGTCGCCGCCGGAGCCTCGCTAATATAAGACTGCACGTCCGAAGAGACGGTGCTTGCGGCCACCGTCGACATGCGTCGGGCGGAAGTTCGGACAACTGGGCGTACTAGCAACATCGTCATGGTCAAATGGTAATAAAATCAACGCTTCCGTGTTTTCAATGTGGAAGTGGGCGAAGGACAGAATTGAGATGGGTGTCTTTTATTAGAGACGTGTGTCCCTCAAAACGGTATCTAATATTCGTCGTAACAAAATCAAAGGATCTGCATGCAGCCTACTTATGTCGAACGACTTGGATGAGATGAAGGGTGTGCAGTATTCAATATTTGCATGTTTGGTTATCAGTTCTGTGAGGTTTGCCTATGTGTTGTGATTGTGAAAGATGTCGCTCAATGTTGAGTTTGAGTGATGAGGGAGGAATGGATATGAATATGATATGCTGCAGCTGCAGGGGAGTGGCGCGGTTGGCGGCAGAGAAGAAGATACTCTATCGTTGACGTTGTTTGTAGGACACAATCCATTCAGCACGGTTGGACGACCCATCATGTTCATCTTTTCTTTCGTCGTTACTGCTCCGTCTCTAGCTCTAGTTTCTTTGTCTTTGGCAAAGAAGGAGAGTACTTTTCGTTGCCACTCTTGTTGGATGTGAAGTTGAAGAAAGTTAGGTCGTTGTTGTGGAAGGGCAGCTTGGCAGAGCTACCAGGAAAAGAAGGCAGCATTACAAGTGCATTACTCTCATTCTTGCCGGCGAGTATTTCCGCCGTGATTGCAATCAGCATCACAAATTCGTTGGCCATTTGCGGGTCTTCTATTTGGTGCTATAATGATGGCATCCAAGTGGCCGAGTCAAAGGAGTTAGACATTTGTTTTTGATGTTCTCTGACTCTGATTCTGTATCAAAATCCAATCTAGAAACAGCTCCTAAAACGACCTATATCTCTCTTCGAGTTCTAAGATTAAGTGTCACTATTGTTCTTTACTACAACTACAATACTATCTCCCAGATATAAACTATTCTCTTGTAGTTGTAGGTACGCATGTAAGAGATAGAAGTAATCGTTCAAATAATTCGAAGATTGAATCTTTGTGCAAACAGAAGGCCCTCTCCTTTCGCTTCTCTTCTTCGGCTAGTTTCATCCTCTTCCCGATATTTCTCGCCTTGCTCCTCCTCTTCTTCCTCTACCAATCCTCATCGTCGCTATTGTCTTCATCAGACCTATCCCATTGTCATCAAGAAGGGAACACTATAGTGCAGATCGTCCATCGACGATGTATCCTATTACTGCCTCTCTAGACGGATATGACTTCGGTCTATATCTATATAGCCTGGTTTGGCCGAGCCGGCTTTGTCAATCCGCCTTTTCCTCCACCTCTGCCACTGTCACTCCCTGTGCTACTAGGCATTGATTCTCCCTCCTTCATCTTCATCGCCTCTTGGTCTAATATTTTATACGCATCAAGGACTCCTCGGCCATCCTCAGCATTTGGTGTTCCAACGCCTAAATACACAGTATCTGGCGACATTGACACCTCCACCATCCCGCCGTCCGACACTTGTTCTGCTATCTGATACCACCGGGATTCGTCTTCCACAAACTGATACACACGGAACCCCGCCGACGAGCCAACAGCCACTCGTCTACCATTGAGCTCGAAGTTACATATTTTACAACCCCTGTATGGGACTCGACCGGTGGCGACAGAGGATCCAAAATCAGACATAGATGATGATCCAATACTGCTATTGCTCTCCTCCTCTCCATCGTTCGAATCCGGTCTAATTTCGTTGCCAACGATTCGAATCTCAACCTCTTCGGATGTGGCATCGGCATTTAAGCTAATGGCACGTACATATCCTCCTCCTCCAGCACCAATTGCTACGAATTGCCCTGCAGCATCCGTGTCAATGTCAGCTCCAAATCGGTCACCCTGACGATTGCCCTGAAGAAAGCTATTCCCTTCAAAGTGCTCCGTCAGAGTAACATTCGTGATATCCGTCTTTCCCAATTCAATGAAGGATCGGACCATCCCACGATCATTATCAAATGAAGGGTATCCAACATATAGTTTTCCACCTTTACCAGGCAGACTGACAGCCACTTCACCGCCCTCTTTGCCCTCAGGATGATTCAATAAGCCCCCATCTGCATCATCAAGGCGGTGCCATGTACCATCCTTACTACCCCAAAGCTGTGCATAACCCGAATTCGAACCGATAGCCAACGTTATAGCCAACGTTCGATCATTGTCCTCATTGTTTAAGGACGCATTACGGTAACCAAGTGCAATATTCACACCGAATCCATCACCAATTTCCTTCCCGTACAACGTAGGCAGCACCTGCTTTGGGGACGAGGAGGTGAAATCCCACCCAAAGACTTTGACATACCCGAGTCCAGTCGTGGAGGGACAACCAATGGCGAGTCGTCGTCCAAGGGGGTCAGATGCGACGGCAGCGCCGCACCGGTCTCCAGAGGTGGAGTTGGTAAACAACATGTCTACAAACCGTTCTGTAAGAAGAGTGGTACTTGTTGCCGTAGTATTCAATGCTGCTTCAGAACTATTGTTTCTGTTGTTCTCGCTTGATGCTGCTCCCATCAATGGCAATGGTATCAGATTGAATACTTCTCCCTTGCCAATTTCATCGCCACCACCAGAAGAATAACCCGGGGAACCACTCAGTAAATACTCGCCTTGCACCGTAATCACAATACTCGTGCCCAATGATTCATTCTTCTGTTCGCCGACTTTCGATGCTACATGTAACAATGAATACCCCTCCATGATGTTAGCATTCCTACCTGATTGATTCGACGTGAAGGCTTCGTTTCCTTCCTCCCCCTCTACACCACTAGATCTATTCTTCGTAAGTGTAACAGCCACTCCGACCACAACAGCTATCATGCCCAGAAGCAACACAAATCCAATAACCACTCGTTTCTTCTTGGTACGATTATTATCATTCAACAAAAACTCATCATCATTACGCTCCACAACAGCCCCACCCTCCTCCGCAACACCAATCGCAGCAAATTGAGACCGAGCCACTTGAGACTGAGCTACCTTCAGCTTTTCCCTTGTCGATTCTAATTGTTCCTGCAGTGCATCAATAATCTCTGCCGCCTCATTTTCTTCATCTGAGACTGGATTTGCCTCAATCAATGCGGTTTGATTCTCAACGTCATCGGATGATGCTGAAGCAGAGTGATATCCGGTATGGATTCCATCACCACGATAGTTTACTCCTGGGACGAAGAAGACGCCTGGTTGACTGGTGATATGATTATTTCGATTGCCCTCGGCACCACCATTTGAGGCCATTCCCCCCTCACTATTCATCATTAGTACTGCAGGACCTGTTGCTACTGCTCCACCAGATGAGGAGCCATCTTCACCATTATTAACACTAAGATTGGAAGTAGGGGCGGAGTCTCCTGGATTTTGGTCAAATGATGATAAATCACCGCCCTCGTCATCATCACACACAGCAGTATGTACAGCCATCGTTAGGTGTGAATCAACAGCCCCACTTGCAGTCGTAGCCGATGAGTCATCATTTGCAAAGTTCCCTCCAGCAAATGAATTATTTACAGATGCAGAATTATTTTCTGAATCGCCGTTGCCTTCTTTATTTTCTGCAGCATCATCTGAGTCTTCGACGGCAGCCGATGGCGAAGTCCCTCCTGATGCTGATACATCTACTGACTGTAATGTCGCCTCATTAATATTAGATGTGCTGCCTCCGCTGCTCGTGTCTGCAGAATTGGTGGCGGCGCCATTATTGGTGGCACTGTTGTTATTACTGCCACCGCCGTCGTCGTTGCTGTTTGCGTCTCCATTTTGGTCAACTGTGATGTCGTTGATGACCATCATCTTTTTTGTTGTATTGTCCTCCTGTCTTCTCGAAGCTGAGTGGTGGAGGCTGTCAGGTGAGTGTTGTGTGTGATGGGCTTTGCTTGTTGTAGGTCACAGCGCATCGTAAGTATCTACTATGTAGATAAGTAGACCGTTTGGTTATGATGTAGGCCTTTCGATTTCCCGCCCCTTCTGCTTGGAACTTCCAGTGACGCTGTGACATCAACGTCGTTAGTTTGTCTGTGGACAAACAACCCAAGTACCTACGCTATTGTATTAAATCTTTGGATCACGTCAGGCCACAACTGTGCGGATACACAACATAGAATAATAAGTATCGCATCATATTACCAGGAATAAGGAAATTAATTCGCATTGATTGCTCTTCTACTTAGATTTAGACAACCACAATATGCATCATCAAAATAATGAATTTTTTTCATCTATCAAGAGCCGAGCCAATACATATCGTAATTGATTGTTGTCGTTGTCATCGTATACAGTGCAAGGCATCCAAAGCACACACCTTCAATGCACCACCTTCCATCACAGCATAATCTTCCAAAGCACAGCAAACAAATAGCATCCGGAAAAAGGCTCCCTCATTGCATCTAAATCTGCATCCACTCTATGCCATGGCCATGCGGTTCTCCATAGATTTCATTCAATTTTATGAATAGAGGTTCTCTGGCACATTTTGAATCCACCCACGCTCACGACACGACTCCAACACGGGCCGTAGCACATCACTTCCTTGATGCAATGTTGAGTAGGATCCGATGATTATCATTTTATGTTTGGCACGTGAAAACGCAACGTTGAGACGGCGAAAGTCTTGTAGCAATCTCCCAGATTTGCCTTCGTCATTGCTCCTAACAAGAGAGATAATCACCACTGATTTGTCTCTTCCTTGAAACCGGTCAATTGTGCTTATTTCAAGTTCATTGTTGCCCATCAAATTAAGATTGTCTTTCAGAGCACGCAGCTGGGATCGAAAGGGCGTAATAACGCCAATAGAAGACATTGCTAGACCACAATCTGACAGCTCTTTCACACATTGCTTTACGATAGATATTTCCGCAGTATTCACCGGACCCTGACTCTCTTTGGAAGCACAATCAAGGAATACGACGGGACTATTTGGGTTGACGACTCTCTCAATCCACTTCATGTCGACATTTGTTTCTAGTTTGGGAGGGACAGGCAAGTGGAGCTTTTGATTCTTCACCTCATCGTTGGCACATTTGAGCAATCCTTTGTAGGCAACAATATTGGAAAAATGACAAATGTCCTCATTCATTCGATACTGCATCGTCAGTTTAGCCACAGCATCAGGGAATCCCCTTGCCTCTGCAAGATGCATGAGCATGGAAATTCCGTAACCTATCGAGATAAAGTAGTGCAAATTAGTACACAGATTAACCTTTCAGAGCAAAATGTTCATGTATGTGAGGAAGACATCCAAAGACTTACCAGCTTGATCGGCCACCTCACTCACTACAAGTGGAGGAAGCTGCATGTGATCTCCAACCAACACAAACGAATCAGCCGCCATGATTGCGCCTAATATAGCAGGCTGACTGATCTGACCTGCTTCATCAACAATTACGACATCAAACTTTTGCCCGGCTAGAAGTGGACTGCGTGGTGCAGTGAGAGCACTCACACCAACTACCCGCGCCGAGCTTACAACATTGAAGAGAACGTCAGCGTTTGGCTTCGTAAAGGTTGATGAAGATATGTTTGACTCTTGCCTCTCCGCTTCACACGCAATGTTCTGAGCCAGCAGCGTGTGGACGTTTGAATGGCATGACGACTCTCGCCCAATTCTAACAATAGGATTTGGAGCCAAGTCGCTAGAATTCACACCACTATCCATCAGTTTGCAGAGTAAATTGTCGACCGCAGAATGAGTATAGCTTGTGAGAAGAACCCTCTTACCCCGAGCCACGAGCAAGCGAGTTAAAAAGACGATAGTGGCCGACTTCCCAGTGCCTGGCAATCCCTGAATAATAGCGAAATCCTCCGCTGCAATTACCTTTAACACGGCTGCTTTCTGATCCGAATTAAGCTTAGCAAAGTCTCGTTTCAAACTACTTTTGTCACAACCTGCCACAAAATCATGAAAAGAAACGCCCTCTGAGAATAAGTCTTCTTCTGAGACAGCACTGAAGCGAGGTGGCGGTTCCAGTCGTATAATAGAGTTTGTGAGTCGACGACGTCGAGCGGAAGAATCAGTGTTCTGCGTCAATTGTTTCATTTTGAGCGGTGTCTGACCAAGAGCCTCTGTCGAGAATGGCGGTATGTCTAGAGTGAAGAAGTTGACTGAAAAGAATAGAGAGAAATGGATGAGTGATTGCCAAGCGAAGAAAAGTGTTGACACAGCGAGACAGAATGCAAGTCTTACCCAAATTTTGGAGCAGTAATCCAGCTCCATTTGAAAGCTCATCTCTGTCAATCCGGAACATAGATTTGCTGCTCAAACGACTGACATCCTTTTGCTGCAAAATGACATCAATACTAGTTTCTGTCACGCTCGCCACAGAACCTCTAAAAATGAGGATGCGCCGTCTCTTCGTGCGGCACTTACTACCTGATTGTTGCATTCTCTGGCTCTGGGCGGAAGAGGATGCTCCATCCGTTCGAATAGTAACGTAACTTCCCTTCTCGAAATGCAGATTAGTAATGGGTTGCTTCGATTTGCTCTCAGAGGAACGACGAAATCTTATCGTTGCATCCCCATCAATGCCAGAATCATTCGTCTTTACAAGAGCTGCTGATAGATGAGTCACATCCAAAATCACAGAAGAGATGCATTTGCCATCTTTTGCTTCTTTCTCATCAGAATCGTAGAGCCATGACTTTGCAATGTCTGACGGACTAGCATGACGTTCAAGATCAATCAGACGATCCCATTTCCGAAAGTATTCCAAATCAGTTCCTGTCAAATGCCCAGTGAAGTGATCAATGAGTCGTCGGTGCGGCAGATTTGTTCGAGGCGCATTAAATGATGTTTCATTACCGGCACCGTCCGCAGACGTGTACATCATGCATTCTCTATTTTTGTAGCAACGTTCGCAAGAGCTCGTGCTTGATAGCAACGGTGGCAAAGCACTTGGCGGCGGCGGCTCATTCACTACCACTTTTGACTTGTTATTGCCTTCATCGTACTTGAGTGCAATGCCACGAGGTCGAGCTGCGTTCAACACATCACAGACAATTCCGTTACGTTGACCGACCAACGTTTTGATGTCACTCAACGATGGCTTGACATGCTTGGCACAAAATGACTTGTCATTTAGATAGAGCAGCATCCCACTACTTGCAGCTCCTCTTTCAATCAAATTAGGCGTTTCTTCGTTATTTATGGAACATGCATCTCCATTGGAAGCAGAACCATGACGAGCTCGAAGCATGATCGTGTAGACTGAAAGCTGCGCCAAGTGATTGTGCTGTGCGTTTTGATTGTGACCAGTCTTCAGCTCGACAGGTAACAAAGCATCTCGCTCCGCATTACCTGCGCTCGGTGCAGTGGAAGATTGCACGGGTTTGATACGCCCCAATACTGTTGCGTCGACATTTCCTTTCAAGCCCAATTCAGGAACAAGTGCCCACTCTTCGGTAGCAAAAACTTCGTCTATAGATAAAAATGCATCGAATGGAGGAAACATTCCCTTGAGAAGAGCGCCGCCGTGCTTTGTCGAGGTCATCCCTTGTCCTTTCTTTGTTGCGTTCCAAGAGGTGTACATGTCGAGAAAGCTGAATATGAATGTCTGTGAGGTGGATGTTTCCTAAAACATCCGACTACGGTGCTCCCATACAATCAAAATCATGTGTACTCACCTCTGAATTTGTGGCAACGTTTTTATTACTTCACCAAAGGCCTCCTTGCGGTCAGTGACACCGCATCCAACCAGCGCCTCGGCATTATTCCGAATAATATCTCTCGTAAACAACGCCGCAGATCTTCTAGACGTATCTTTTTCACGAAGGCATCTTTCAAACAGATCGTGACGGAGTGTACCAAAAACCGCCGATTTGGCACTCAAGCCTGTCGAACCAAGCCGAGATTGTAACACGGCCAGCCGAGGACATTTCACAGCTTCGCTAACCAATGTCGGAGTTATCAACTCATCAGGATGAATGACTAATACCAAGTCGTCATCAACATCGCTGCCCACGGGTGGATTCGAGTGCAAAATGACAGGCAGTGCAGTCACATCTGTGAGATATGTACCGCTAATGGAACCTAAATGGATAACATCACCACTTTTAGCGTTGGTGTGGTACCATTCTCCACGTAGATGAATGCATCCATCAATCGCAACGTTGGGTTGATATATCACTAGTGGAGCAGATCTTCTTCAGTCGCTCCATCTCACCTTCCCGTCCATTCTCCTCTGTGAGAGTCCATAACGAAACATCAATTGTTTTGGTGTAAGTGTTCAAATCATCCTTCACCCGACGCACTACATACCGAGTGAAGGAAAGGAAGAGTGGTTCCTTCGACATAATATTGGGATTAGGGCCACATCGACGATTGAAAATGGGAGCGTTGGGTGGTGGTACAGCAACAGCAGCATCTATATCTCCAATCGTTTCCAACCGTTGTTCAACTTGTTTATCAAGGGCAGAGAAATCAATGACATCCATGTCAAAATCAACATCATCATCGGCCTCCTCCGTGTTGGTAGTTTGTTTCTCTTCGAGGCACTGCTGCGTTCCACTAAGATCAACATTTGCCCATTCATCATCATTATCGTTATCCAAGAAATCATAGCTGCCATTACCGGCTTGTATAGACACTTCATTACTCAAAGATGCTGTTGTTATTGGCGGAGGAGGACACGGTATCACCGAGGATGTGGGTGCAGTAGTCGCATGCACAGGAGTCGAGGAGGAGTTGTTCGTGCTGCAAGCCTGCTGTGAACCCCCCTGAGAAGAAGACGTTGCATCCCCACTAAGACCTTTCATGTATTCTTCTAAATCGTCATTATCAAAGTTGTAGTTGGCATTATCCGCTTCGTTGTTCACTTTATTATTGCTTGTAGGCGCTACCAGCTGAGGACATGGTTGGCCTGCGGATGATGCTGTAATAGTATCGCTGTTGTTGTTGTTGCTATTGATATTATTGTTGTTGTTCCGACTGAGGAGCTCCATCCCACTTTTAGTGGTGTCACGAGGTTTTCCACTTTTAGTGGTGTCACGAGATGTAGAAACAGTAGTCGTAATAGATTGTCTTTGAGTGTTGGCAGCGTTGGCATTCTTGATGCCAAATGGTTGGATAGACGACGAAGACGAAGATCCAACCTTCTTCTCCTCCCTACCGACATTATTCGAGGCAGATACTGGACGAAAATGATTGTTTACTGTTGCAGCAGCTGCTGCTGTAGTAGTTGATGCTGCTGTTAATTGGGGACAAGATCTGCTCTCCTCCCCCCTCGTACTCTCAACACCCTTTGTACTCCAGACTTGATCCAATCCTTGTTCAATCTCCTTTAATAAATTTTCCACTCCATCATCATCGTCATCGACATCACCTGGATTGTCGTTTCCAAAGTCTGGTTTCAATCCAAACTCTCCACCACTATCAGCAGCAGAGATTGCAGTATCGTCATGATGCAATATCCGCCCCCCAATCATCTTACTTGGTCCACTACCACTACGCTCCCCAAATGGCAATGAATGATGTCGCTTCACCCTCTTCCCACCATCATTATCGTTGATGTTGCTAGTATTGTGACCACTTTTGTTATCTGGAAATGTCAATCGACGTCCTTTCAAATGTTCATTCCTATTATTCGTGTTGGTTTCGAATGATGATTGTGCCGACAGTGACTGACTGTTGTGAGTGTTATTGATTGCATAACTATTCTGACTAGACAATAATTGCTGTTGTTGCCTGGAGTCAGTATCGTCGTTGTTGTAGTTGTCTGATGGATCGTTTTGGTTGAAAGTATCCGGTGGCAATCCCAACAAATCGAATACTCGATCCACCTCTTGCTTGGCAGTTAATTTTTGACTTTGCTCCTTGCCTGCTGCCTCCTCTACAACACTACTTTTGTTATTATTCGTATTGTCAGCATCATTCGAATTATCAGTACAGGTATCATTGCGCCGCCTCCTTCGCTTGACCTTGCTAATAGTCGCCAGCACATCGCCCGAGTCCAGCAGTGGTGCCAACTTCTGTTTTTTGTTCCGCCCACTTCTCGTGGCTGCTGCTGGTGGCGTGTAAGTCGAATGGCTGTGCTGCATGCTGTTATTATTCTTAGTAGTATCGACATCATCATCATTGTTGCTGCTGCCGACTTTGTCATCATCAGAGCTATCATCACTATCTTCCATATGCAGCATCATCTCATCCACCTGCTGCGTCATGGTGGGCAGCAACTCTCCATCACCGTCATCATCATTTGAATCATTATTACCACGACGGGTAAATAAATGACGTAAATCGGTACCAGCGTCGTCTTCCCAAATGATTGGATTGGAGTCTTCTGAACCTGCGGCGGAATTATTGTCATCGGAGGTGGCAGCGGCTAGTTGGCCTAGTTCAAACTGGTTCGATGATGTGCTGCTCTCGTGCTGTGGACGACGAGGGCTGTGAGGCATTTTATTATTCTTCTGGCTCTTGATTGAAACAACTTCTTATTGAGTACTTTCACTTCTTATGCACTATTTTGGTGCTTATTGATTGAGTCACCGAGCATGTTTCTGATCTGATTTCGTTGTTTTGTCATTGAGCTTTCTTTTTGAGACAGCCATCTTCCATGTGTCTCTTCTACTTATCACTCGGTACTTGAAAACCGTATGGCATCAAGAATCGGTCTACCAGCTGCGCGTATATCTAAGGGTGTCCTATTAGGAGATGTGGCATACACAGGAACCTCTGTGATGACAGAGGCGCGGTGGAAGTCACGTTTTGGAGGGGAAGACTTGGGAAGGGGAGTGGACGGTATGAAGAGGCCCTTTGACATAGATATATTGTTGTTACCGATTTGTCTTTGATATGATGTGTCCTTATGTTAAGCATAATTCATCTTCTCAAGAACAGCAGACTAATCCTCGCAATCTCTATGATGATGGCTGCCGAAGAAGAATATTACGTTTATCGGCCCTCGGGGCCCCAGTCGGTTGAGTGCAGCGGTATCGGCGGGCTCGGAGGTGCCCTCCTTACCCTGTAGGTCATTTGACCCATTTTGACTCCAGCCATTTCTACAGGGAAGCACGTAGGAATTAGTATCTTAGGATTTAGGAGAAATAAATCTTGGTCACCATGTAGAAATTTAATTCCCACTGTGGAGCATACTGGCGGCTACAGGATACCGCTGCGTAGGAACTCGGTTGCACCTTAATCTTGTAAGCATTTTTCTCATGAATGTTTGATCCCAAACGCATTCTTCATCCTTCTTAGCCAGAAGCTGTCTCGTGTACAAGAACGTCACCACACTCATCACCGACATCACCTTCCCCTCTGTTGCTTTTTATTTTTCCCACCTTGGAAGGAAAAAAAATTCCACATGAACACCACCTCGCACTCATTCCTCTAGAGGTCCGACAGTCTCATGTATCGAAGTAAGTTTTGGGTAGTTCCCACTCGGGCTTCTTCTCTTACCATGTATAAGAAGGACATTGTCTCGTGTACAACATCACCATCCCTCTATTGTACTTTAATTTTCGCACCTTGGAAGGAAAATAAATTCCACACGAACACAACCTCGCACTCAGTCGGAACAGTCTCATGTATTGAAGTAAGTTCTGGGTAGTTCCCACTCGGGCTTCTTCTCTTACCATGTATTGTTAGGGAATTTGATCATGTTGCCAATTCGTGTCATGAGTGCCTCCCTGTCTGGTATTAGATTTTGTTCCATAGCAGTCTTATGCGTTGTGTT
Source organism: Skeletonema costatum (assembly GCA_018806925.1). Classification (NCBI taxonomy): domain Eukaryota; phylum Bacillariophyta; class Thalassiosirophyceae; order Thalassiosirales; family Thalassiosiraceae; genus Skeletonema; species Skeletonema costatum. The sequence goes on along the minus strand of JAHBBA010001077.1, from coordinate 1,923 downwards.
GAGGATCCTATTCACCATTTCCTCGTTGTATGTCTCTGCCGTGTGCTCAGCTCTCCTCTGAAGGTGCTCTACCCACCTCTCCCGCTTGATTACCGCCTCGCATAGTTGGCCGTTCGTCTTTTCGGTACAGGTGAGTATCCTATCGATGGAAATGTTTGGACCAGTCCAATGAATGACACTGTCCTGAGGATGATCGCCCACTCTCCTCCCCTGCTGCCGAGCGCCTTCCTACTGCTTTAATTACCATGTTGCATGTCGTTTCCGTGTGGTACAGTCCATGTTGATTGTCGTTGTGTGCCGCCTGATCCCAATACGCGAGAGAAATGAATGTAAGATTGATGCTTGTGTGTCAAACCAGAAATACAAACGGGCATGCGGCTTACCCTGTTTGTGTCGGCTTGCGTTTTGTTCGGACTGCTGTCAGACAAAATCAATTGATCTCCTTGCGAACCATTGATGCATCTTGCGATTTGTTATGCGCTCACCTTCACTTACACGTAAGATGCCTCTTGCAGCCTTTCCCTCCCCACATCATCCCATTACTTTATTTTTTGCACCTTGGAGGAAAAATAAATTTGTCCATTGATCTCCTTGCGAACCATTGATGCGTCTTGCGATTTGTTATGCACTCACTTTCACTTACCTGTAAGATGCCTTTTGCAGCCTTTCCCTCCCCACATCATCCCACTACTTTATTTTTTGCACCTTGGAGGAAAAATAAATTCGGTACGAAAATAGAATTCCTTGCAAGCACCACCCTCACTTACTCACCTTGCTCCAGTGATAAAAGTATTGTAGCATCTTCTCCTCACTCAACTTTTGTTTTCGTTACAAAAAATAAGTTCCCACTGCTTCTGAGTAGAACTTTTACTACCTGCAGTTGTGCCTGCTTGCGGCATGAATCAATCTACTTCACTGAATCTGACCTCTGTTGATTGTTGCTACATACTTACCACCTCTACTTACAACCTGCACTCGTGTCGACTTTATGCCACTTGCCACCGAGTTTGCCGAGCGTAGCGAAGGCTACCTAGGTTGTGTTTAGCAGGATATAAACTTTCCCAAAAAGGTTTGATTACTATTTACCAAATCATCTAGACGACAGATGATTTCGAATTAACTTCATCAGTGATAAAAGCAATAATAATAATGAGAGGCCATGGTGGCAGGTTTTTCTTTCCTGAATTGATGGTTCGTCTGTGTTCGTTCCAGACGGCAGCAATAGTAATCAAACCTTTTTGGGAAAGTTTATATCCTGCTAAACACAATCTAGGTAGCCTTCGCGCCAAAACCCCACGTGTGTTCAATTTTGGATGACCACGAACCGGGCATCCCCAGCGGGCCGCCCGTTTTTCATCATCAACATCCACCACGAAAAAAATTGGCACAAACACCATGGCTATGGATCTGCGTCCCTATCGAACTACTCATTAATTAGTAAGCCGTCCCCTGGACAATCCAGAGTGCCCTTTTTCAGGATCAGTACACGCATGACAATAGATTTTAGTTCAGCCATTTAACAAAAGGGCACTCATGGATACCTGCTAGGAATTAGGGTGCCGTTCACGTGGGCACGTAGACTCTTTCCTACGATGCTCCATTTGCTGGCTCATTCCATCGGCATCGAAAAGGACGGATGACACATATTCGCTGTCTATTGTTTGCCAGAGTTTCTTCAAAACGTGTTGCGAAAGATGACATCTCTACAATTGGCATAGGTACAATACCTTGGCGGCGGCAACCCTGCGCCATGTAGTAGACAATCGGCTCCTTGGGGCTATCTCCACACGACTCGTATGCCAGCATTACTTTTGGCATCTGGACCTTTGTATCCATTGGTTAAATGAAGTCACATGTTCAGCGTAAACACTTCTGACTACCCGCCACTTTAAAAGATCCAGTGGACGAAGAAAGATCATTACG
>JAHBBA010001076.1:0-40166 GCA_018806925.1 Skeletonema costatum | reverse complement strand
ACACAGTAGCTTGACAAAGACATAAAACATTGGAAATTGTTCCTCTCCAGCCAAATCTTTAATCATTTTCTCTGCCTTTTCGAGTGTGCCGAATTCTTCCTTGGCTCCGTAAGAAGATATGAACATATTGGCCGGTGTGTACATGATTGCTGATCCAGCGGGAATATCCTCGTTGGCAGCGGCGAATAGATCTACACCATCATAACTCGTGATGCCGGCGACAGTTTGTGCACCATAGCCTTCAGCCCATTGCGTGAGAGAGGAAGTGTCACGGACAGCTGATTCATCAACTTCAATGTACGAGCTGAGTTGTTGGTGTAGCGGATGATGAATTTTGGTCGAGATGGGATTGCTCGGTGGAGAAACAAAGGCTGCAGTGATGCTGCTGCTAGCAAGGAAGATGAAACAATGTGCGCTGATCATGTTCTTTGTCTTCTTGATGATATTGGGTTCTTCTCCTTCTCTTCTGATTGGATTGACTTCAATTTATCAGCCTCATTGGCATTGCTCGTTCTACTGAGCCGTTTTATGGCAGAGTGATGGAAGTGGTGCGGTGATTGAGGAAGCTTTGTTGCAGATGGATCAAAATTTGAATTCATTTGAATTCTGAAATGATGATGTACCACAAAGAGCATACTTATTGTGCCAATAATTATGTGTCATAAAAGAAACACAGCACAAAATCCAAATTCCAAACAAACAACAAACAAGCCGAAGCCAATCCTCCCATACATCTTGGCAATCAAAGCCTGCTATAAAATGAAGGCAGCACAGCTAGCTCTACGCAAACATGCACCGTCGGTGGCTGTACTTGGAACGGCAGCGCTGGTGGCTTTGGATTATTCCAAATCACGTGATGTCGACGCTTCATCATGTTCCGTCGAAGTTTCAAAAAGCGTTCCTGCCGCCAATAACATCATCAATGTACATCAATTCAATACACCAGCGGAGGCAGTGAGCAGAATCATCCAACCGCCGCAAATTCTAGCAACTAGTGATGCATCGGCAGAGCGGTCTGCTTCGGCAGCTGCGATGACAAGATTTTCTCCAAGAAAGACAATTATGGTGGATGCTGCTGCAGAGACAAACACATCGAGTCGTCTCAAAACAAGTGGGATATTTGAAAGAAAAGTGGCTAATAATAATAGTGATGACAATACACATGGCAACACGAACAACTCAGAACAGCCGAAGGATGATCGTCAAGAAAAAGACGCTGATGATTCCTATCCTACGTTCACACCATATCATAACTCCCTACTCAAAGAGTACCTGACACCCGATGTATGGAAGAAGTTGTCCAACCGAAAAACTTCCTTTGGCACTACCGCTGAAGATATTATCCGTGCAGGGGTGTCATTGCCAATTGGGGCAAGCCCACCGCGTCGAGTTGGGGTGCTAGTTGGCGATGCAGAATGCTATACAGTGTTCAAGGAGTTGTTGGAGCCAATCATCTCGCATTATCACGGAATCAAGAGCTATGAGGAGTGGATGGACCCGGAGTTACCGATGGAAAGTCATTTCAAATCGAATCGTGACGAGGATAACAGAAGGAATAGCAAGAGTATCAGCAGCAAAACTGCTGCTAATGACGATTATGGTATCATAAAAAGTGGAGCTGGTGATGCAAACGATGACTTTTTACTAGATGAAGAAGAAGAGGATGTATACCCTACTGCGGCTTCGTCTTCAACATCAGATGCTGCAACATCTTCGCCATCAAAACAGCAAAAGCCAAACCTTCGGAGGCACTGTACCATCATTAACAATCCTAACTGGTTAGACGCAAAGCCGATCCCGAGGGCAAGTACATTCTTAGCACTCGAGTCCGTGTTGCAAGATCTTTGGATGGAGTGCAATTCCCTGCTACCATGTCACGAAGTGATCGTCGTAAAGTGGAACGCCTTATTCACGATTGTACAAAGAACTTTCAAGCTTCCAATCTGTCCAATGGGGTCTATCTCCCTGTCCTGTCAATGACGAACGATCAAAATCTTGATCTCATTGAGCGACATATTCTTTTTGATAACCCCAATGAGTGGACGATTGCGTCAGGACTTGGAAGGGACTGGCCTGATGGTAGAGCAATTTATGCCAATGTTTCTGATATTCAGAGTCAAACTCCTGATTTTATGATTTGGATCAATGAAGAGGATCACCTGAGGATCATGACATTGAAGAAGGGAGGTGACATACAAGGCGCATTTACTTCACTAATGAATGGAGTACGTGAGCTAGAGAGAGAGTTACAACTGAGAGGTTGGCACTTTGCCAAGGATCCACGTTTGGGATATTTGGTATCTTGTCCTACCAATGTGGGTACAACAATGTAAGTTCATTGCCTTTTCCCTGGAAACCACGTTCTGCAACAGACAAGAGTTAACATTTTCTCTTTGTTATTTTCAGGAGAGCTTCGGTACACGTTCGCTTGGTCAACCTTGGCAAATTACCCGGCTTTTTTCAATTGGTGCAACGGCTTAAACTTGAGGCTCGAGGTAAATATGGCGAGACTGATCGGCAATACACTGGTGTATTTGACATTTCAAACGCAGAGCGGTTGGGAAAAAGTGAGGTTACTTTAATAAATATTATGGTCGAAGGTGTTGCGAAACTGATTGAAATAGAGAGGCAACTGGAAAATGGCGAGTCAGTGAACATTGATGAAATTGCAAAGTACTAAACGAACTCAGCACATGTATGTCTGTGATGAAAGTAAAGTAACATAAAATTATCTTAATCTTCTTGTAACTATCCGCCAAGATATTGGCCTGTACATGTTTAGCGTACTAGCCAGTGCTCAGCAAACGTAAAGAATCAAGCACAGTGACAAGTAAACTTGGAGAAGAACTTTCCCCCGCGAGATGTTTTGGAAATTGTTTCAGGCGACAGTTGCATTTGAAGCTCAGTGATTTTTGGCATTGGATAAGGAGCAGCAGTAGTCTCCCACACAGTCTCTGGTTCGGGTTCGACGGGATGCATATCTTGGGCAACATCCTGCATGAAAGTATCGCTGCAGTCACTGGTGGCATATTCGCTGTTGGGTCCAGCGTAATTATCATCTACTGTATGAAAGGATCTTGATTTTGCTGCAACCTCCATTCTTCCTCTTGCTTCTTTCTCAAAGGTAGTCACACTTTCTAACGATGGAGTTTCGAAGATATGTGTTGTCGGTACATGTGCAGCTTTTGATGATTCTTTGATTCTCATATCCCGTTCGAACGTCGTTTCGGAGCCATACGATGTATTACTCAACTCGCTTCCTGCTATCCCAATCGGTTCATTGTCTCTGTAATCTTGTTCAAAAGTTGCCTCTGACATATTGGGCATGTCACCCATTACCTGCTGAGGTATCTGACGAGGCACAAACACGGATCCTCCCTCCACAGCTCTGGCGTCTTGTTCGAATGTTCCCTCTGAAAGTACGCTGAGTGCTCCGGCAGCTCTGGCGTCTTGTTCAAACGTACCTTCCGAAAGAGCATCTTCCTCTTCGTAGTTGCTTTCCTGATCGCGAATAATATCATTCATAAAATCTTTCTCAAAGGTTCCAATGGACCTATCGCTGTCATCACTTGCATTACTGCGAATGCCCATAACGTAACCATCATAGGCCGAAGTATCGTTCGTTACTTCCGAGCCGACTTCAGAAATGCTGAACATTTCCGCTTGATCTCTCTCTGAGAATCTTGAAGACTCATCAACATCACCTCTCATCTCAACCTTGTTCTTTTTTCCTTTCAATTTTCGGAGCAACCAACCTTTCTTCTTTTTTGCGTTTGACTTGGTTTGTTGCGTAGAGATTGTTCCCAAAGGTATGACTGATGCCGACGAAGTAGTCGTCTTCTTAGTCTCCCTGCTTTTCTCTTTTCGGGATGAGGTGTCTGGCTTTGATACGGTCGCAGTCTTCTTCTTCGTCTCGGATTTAGGCTGTTGAGACTTTTTCGTCTCGGATTTAGGCTGTTGAGTCTCTTTCGTCTCAGGCTTTGATACGGTCGCAGTCTTCTTTTTCGTCTCGGATTTAGGCTGTTGAGTCTCTTTCGTCTCGGGCTGAGGCGAAGGCGAAGAAATTGCTGCCGATGGTGCTGGTGCTGGAGTAGCCTCGGGCTCCTCACTCTTCTTCGCGGGGATGGATTTCTTCTTCCTTTTTTCTTCTTGAGCCAATACTGCGGCCCTGATGAGCTCCATCTTCTTATCTTCCTTTAACTTGGAATAGGCCGGTGCTGCCGAAGGGGTTGTGATCTCGGGCTTCTCATCAGTCACAGGCGGTGCCTTGGTCGCTGCATTAGCCATTAAGACGGCCCCAAAATTGGCAATCTTTCGTTTCCTATCTTCTTCTGAGAGGTTCTTGTCAGCGGTGATAGACTCCAGAACAATTCGAAGATGACGTGTAGCGACGACATCGCTGCTAGCGACGTTGCTCGTGGCGTTTTTTGGCTCTGGAGCTGTGTGCTCCGTCTCAGCACTCATCGGGGAAGTTGGATCCATCATGATAGGGCCACGCTTCTGGCGGTCAGCTGGAAGAGGAAGTCGGGTTGTCCACCCAAGCGGTCGCTTCGCTTGGCTGGCTGGTGTCGGGGTTTGCGTTTGACGGTCGGCGGCAAGTTTTGTCGAAATCGCTAATAATCTCATCAGAAAGTCACACAAACACGAAAATTATCACCAGAGTCTCTTCCTCACGGAGCCACATACTTATTATGATGCGAGCGAGAGCTATTAATAAGCTCTCTTATCTCTCTCTTCTATGTAGCTCTATCGTGTATGAGTAGTAGCACCAATGTTTTTTTCCCAGATTAACATTAAATAAACATTATGTGTCAATAATACCACAATTCGTCCATCCAGTGCAAGGACATCTAAATCTAAAGCGATACTCTTCTTCTCCACTTGCTCATGAAGTTATGATGTTGCGGCTCTTGCGGTTGACCACTGCTGCCACCCCCGTTCTCCATTGCTTTCATATTCATATCCCTCAAAACATTGCATAGCATAGTCTTAACTTCAACCATAGTTGGCCTATCCAAAGGGTCTGTACTCCAACATCTTGACATCAAATGTTTGAGACTGGGTGTCCACAGTGGATCACTATGCAACGATGGACGTTTCCCGCATAACACTACCAAGTCATGAAACTCCTCCACCGACTGGATTGAGTCAAAGGGTTTCTCCAGCACACATATTTCCCAGAGAAGCATCCCAAATGAGTAGACGTCAACTTCTTTTCCGTATCCCAGCTTTAACGCCACCTCTGGTGCCATGTAACGTCTAGTGCCACATGTTTCTGTCAGAGGTCCGTAGCCCTGATATTCCTGATTTAACAAGGGAGCAATACTGGTGGCAAACCCAAAATCAAACATTTTCACACAGTCATTGCAATCAAAACCAACATTTGCAGGTTTCAAGTCTCGAAACACAACATGACGAGAATGGAGGTACTCCAACGCATCAGCAATACAGTAAGCAACCTTGAGACGTTTGTATAGATGCTCCCTAAGATTTTTTTCGAGAGGCATCTTGGTTACATCTTTCGATGGTGACGGTGGTGATCCATCTGCTGCCATATTTTTGGCGCCAGTAATTGACCGACATTCATCCATCCATTCATCAATCCTTCCCGTCAACGTGGCCATCAGCCTGTCCAATATAATGAAATATCCTTCATTACTCACTTTCTTCCCCTCCCCGTCTGGGCCTTTATTCAAATCATAACTACTCTCCACTGACTTTGGGCGCATTTGAAATGCCTTGCTAAAACACCCCTCTGCTCGTCCGTACAATGAAATAATGTTTGGGTGATCCAAACAAGCCAATAGTGCTGTTTCATGAGCTAAATCTTCTGCCCCGATCACAAACTTTCTAGGCTGCGCGCGCACTGCTGGTCTAAGGCATTTAAGTGCCAAAACGTTGGGGTCCCTTCTCGCCGTCGTCGGTGTAGTTGCTTGTAGCACACTTATTTGTGATATCGACCTTCTTGTTCTTGACCTCCTTCTTGGAGCTCCATCACGTTCGTCCGATAGCAAGCTCAAGTCGTTGCTAGCCTGAAGTGCCATGGTCTCCATGTCAGTTTCAAGACCTTCTATCGAATTGTTTGAATCGCCCACACGACTATAGGTCCGACCATAGGTCGCCGATGAAGCAAATTTACGTGCACTTCTCGCATTTCCAGTACGTCTCATGTCAGTTTCAAGACCTTCTATCGAATTGTTTGAATCGCCCAGAGCCCGACTACAGGTCACTGATGAGGAAAATTGACGTGCACTTCCAGTACATTCCCTTGCCCTACTGTAGCGCTCATCCTCCAAGATCCACGTGACTTCAAACACATCACAGAAATTCCCTCTACCCAAGTACTCCCCGATGATCAAGTCTTGCTTATTGACCTGGGGCACACGTGCAAGTTTTCTGCGATCCATAACGCTTCTAAAGTACTCATGACCGTTGTCATCGTTGTGTGCAGAGGAGTCGGCAAATTCCTGTTCAAGACGCATAAGGGCACGTTTTCCTGCATACTCGGCAATTTGCTGTTCGGTGGGCTCACTTTTGGTGGAAGGAGAAGATTGTTTGCGCTGTTGTGAGGAGCGATGGCTGCGCCTCTCTTCCGAGTCACGGCGTTGTTGTGACACCTCTCCACTACTGTTTGTTTTATGCTGTTGAGTTTCAGTAGGTGATCTGTTGTTCTCGGGCGGACTCTTAGGCCTAACACGATCGGGGGAAACGGCGGCGGCGGCAGCGGCGGAAACGGTGGTGGCGGCGCTCTTGCCCTGTTGAAGGTGGTCACGTGCATGATCGCCGTCGCCTTCCGAGCGATCAAGACTGGATGACCTTTTAAGCTTGTTAAATCTGGAGAATGCCTTGGGAGCGTAGGAATCTGTGTATTGAGTGGGACGGCGACCTCTGTGTTGACGCTGTAGTTGCTGGTCACTGGACCGACGCTGAATTGTCCTTTCGGGGGGACCCTCATCTGATTTCCGCCGATGGTCAGCCATAATTTTAGAATTATTGTGGTGGGGCTACTGCTTCTGGGAACGCACAGTCGGGAAGGAGAAAACCCTCTGCTGTGGGTTCGCAATATTAGCGCTGTTGGCTGTTGGCCGTTCCTCGACGTATAAAGAACCCCTCAAAATGAACCTTCTGGGTAGCTATGCAATGTTTCGCTGATTTTCAGTGGAAAGATGTCTTGGTGGCGTTGCGTTCGTGCTGCGAAATTTTATTGGTGTTGTAACAGTCATTAGACTATTGCTTATTTGCATGTGCAAAATGTGTGGTTTCGTGAAAAATTTGGATCTACCTTCGTGACCGGTATCGCCCGCTTACATACACAATCGTTCTGGCCCGGCTGCTGCAGTGTGGTTTCCTAAAATAACATCGACTTTCAAGGACCCATACCTACTTATGAGTACGTAATCGCTACATATGTTCTCAAAATTTGATTTCGCAGGAGATTCTCATTTCTTTCTTGCTGTCTTGTCGCATTTCTTTCTTCTTCCACTCTTCACCACTCTCTCCTCGCAGACACGTTTCACAAAACGTTCAGGTGGGTGCATTCGATGGATCAATCACTTTCATTGTGCTTGGTAAATATATATTGGTGGTGCTTGCGGCTTGAGAAAAAGATTTGTTAGTGCTGACAACAACTTTTCAAAGAGAAAGAGATCGATCACACAAAACAGAAACACAAAAACACATAATAAATGATCAACAACGAAATGGAAGCCGAAAACGACGCCCTAATCACCCCCGAGTTGCTCGTGGATGCCCTCTCAGGCCACGAAGATGGTCTCCTCTCCATCGCTGAGAAATTAATGACGCACTATTCAGCGGGATATGATGCCATGGGCGAGGCCATTATTGATGCCTTTGCGGACGTGCAAAAATTATTTCAACATGTCGTGGAGGCGGCGCATATGGAGGGGGCGGCGGTGGAGAGGGAGCGGGGGGAAGCTGAGTGGAGGAAGCGGCTTTTAGAGAGTGGGACGGTCAGTGAAGATGATGTGGAGCGGTTGCTTTATGGGCAGCATGCCGGAGCAAGTGGTGAGGGGGGCGGTGACTTTGGAATTGAGGATGACCGCCCTCCCATTGCAGGGGGCAAGAGTGGGGAAAATTTAAATGCGTCCACGTCTCAGGACCATCGTCATGAGGAGTTAATCGATCAAGACGTGAGAGATGTGCTCATCGAGGCTATTAAGAAGGGACAACCATACAGAGATGCTAATCGATTTGGGGAATGTCAGCAAATGTATGAAAATGCTTGTGCGTCGGCGTCGGCGTTACTTCCTGTGGATTCCGATCACAGGGGAAGGCTTCAGCTGGCAGTGGCAAGAGCAGAAAGTATGAGTGCCGACCGATCTTGTGCTATTTTGAAGTATGCGATGGACGATGTGCTGAGGAGTGGCTTAACTTTGAGTCAGGGCAAATATTCACAGATGGACATGAAAGAAAGAAGTGATTGTGTCCTAAGCCGGCCGAATCCACTCAAATTTTCTGGGTCCTCAAAAGGAAACGATAATTCTGATTCTCGTGACTGGGGTGAGACTACCTTCGGAAGCAGCTTTGACGGTCACACTGCGGGAATGACTGACGTTTCTAGTTCTTATGTGGAACAATCGGCAGAAGAGGCACTGAATAGCTTAGTCGAAGAGATGAAGGAGATATTGACAGCGCCTGTTTACAATATGGGTCCACTACAAACAGTAAGTGAAAAATTCTGGACAGCTTTGGGAGAAGCAAAACGAAGCAGCAGTCGAAAGGAGGATCGTTTAGAGCAGTCACTGGCCAAAATTAAGGCAGACTTTTTACTTGCTAGAGAAGATTGGGAATCGCAACTTTCACAAGAGAGGATTAAAACTGATCAAATAAAACGGAAATTCAATGAGCTAAGATTGCAGCAACAAAATCAGCAACAACAAGAGAGGGACGCATCTCACGCTAATGGTGTGGACACATCGTCTCGGATGGAAGGAAATGCTCCAGGCAACAAAAATAATGCCTATCATTTTCACGGAATGGATGGAAGTACATTTGACATGACCTCTTTGAGGAATCGGAAAGCAGGTAGTTCTGGCCAGAGCGTAGTAAGTATTGGTAGTGAATTTGCACAGAAGGCCAAGAGTTTGGTTCATCTTTTGAATTGCCAGGGGAAAGAAGGCAGTGATGATTTTAGAAATGATAGTCTGGAGTTGTAAATCATGGTCATCATTGTTGATGCATTATATTCATATACCTTCAACCTTGGAGCTTTATTTGAAATCGAATTCCTAAAATGTTAAGTAAGGCATTGAGCGTCAGACCACATCATCATCTACTTCTTATCTACTCATCAATTTTTGTCACGATACCAGTACCAACTGTACGACCTCCTTCTCTCATGGTGAAACGAAGACCTGCCTCAATTGGAACGGGGGTGATTAACTCTACATCCATGGTTGTGTTGTCTCCAGGCATAACCATCTCAGTTCCCTCTCTTAGTTTCAAGTCACCAGTGATATCGGCAGTACGGAAGAAGAATTGTGGTCGGTAGTTGGAAAAAAAAGGTGTGTGTCGCCCACCCTCATCTTTGTTCAAGCAATAAACCTCGGCCTCAAACTTGGTTGCAGTGCTCAACGTTCCTGGCTTGCAAAGCACCTGCCCACGTCTAACATCTTCTCTCTTCAAACCACGAAGCAATGCCCCGACATTGTCACCAGCCATACCGTAGTCCAATAATTTCTTGAACATTTCTACTCCAGTACAAGTAGTCTTTTGATTGTTGTTGAATCCAATAACCTCTAAGTCGTCACCAACGTTAATTTTTCCTTGCTCGATCCTGCCGGTCACAACGGTTCCACGTCCAGCAATACTAAAGACATCCTCGACAGGCATCAAGAATGGTTTGTCCATGTCCCTCTCGGGTTCTGGGATGTTGTCATCAACAGCCTGCATCAACTCTAGAACCGCATCTGCACCCAATTCAGGGTCACGACCCTCAGCCGCAGCCAATGCCGATCCACGAATAATGGGAGTTTCGTCACCATCGAATTCATAAAAGTCGAGGAGTTCACGAATTTCCATCTCAACGAGTTCAAGGAGCTCTTCATCATCAACCATGTCGCATTTGTTGAGGAAGACGACGAGTTTGGGAATACCTACTTGCTTGGCGAGGAGAATGTGCTCACGGGTCTGGGGCATGGGTCCATCAGTGGCAGCTGACAAAAATTGGCAAAAGACACGAGTGAATCAAGTTAGTAACCATGAGATGTGAGAACAATGGGAAAAAGTAATTTTGAGTATTTGCTGCGTAGGCATCGCAGTGCATCGACTTACCAACCACAAGGATTCCACCATCCATCTGAGCAGCTCCGGTAATCATGTTCTTGACGTAATCCGCGTGCCCAGGACAATCAATGTGTCCGTAATGCCTGGTAGCTGTCTCGTATTCAATGTGACTGGTGTTGATGGTAATCTTCCTCGATTTTTCTTCAGGAGCACGATCAATGTCTTCGTAGGTCATGGCTTCACTCCATCCCTTCTCGGAAAGGACCTTGGTGATGGCCTGTGTAAGAGTGGTTTTGCCGTGATCGACATGGCCAATGGTACCGATGTTGACGTGAGGTTTGTCACGGTTGAATTTGTCTCCTGCGGCGGCAAAAGAACGGCGGGTGACGTAAAGTCCTGGAGCGTACTGCGAGGACAGCACGCGCTTGGAGGACTGCTGAGCAATGGAGGTAGCGAAGCGGTTCATGTTGGGAGAGATGGTAGCACAAAGGCGTGTAGGATCCAAAACAGCAATGATTGTGCGGACATGTTGGATTTGGCTTGGGACGGGAGGGAGAGAGGAGAGATCTGAGGTGGCGGCGGACAGATCCTCAAAAAAAGAAGAAGAGTCTCGCCAAGGACCTTCTCTGTAGCGACCACAACTAATTTCATCTGAGCTAGGATTCGTACAATGCAGAAGCACAGTCAGCATAGAAGCCAATCAGTAGGCAGCTACCGTATAGCAGGATATTTAATAAAGTTATACGAGGCAAGAAGCCATGTTTTTGATACTTCTGGCAATGACGGCAAGGCGAGAGCTTGCAATGAAGAAGTATCAGTAGACGAATCTTTAGGTTTGGCCTCGACGATTTCAATCTGGCGCAGATGCACGGTTGTTGAAGTAATTGGGTCCGAATCAAGCTCCATCAGTGTGAGAAAAGCCAACTTCAGGATGCAAGAAGTCGACGGCAAGCTTCTTGTGAGTGAAGCAACCTTGCCTAAGTAGCGACTGAAAAGGGCAAGTTTGCGTTTTATTGGTAGACACTCATCTCTAGCATTGTTCGCACTTTAATCTAAGATAGAGAATGGTTTGAATGCGAGTAAGGGGTTTGGTGGAGAAAAGTCGTATTTCCAGGACTCGCTTGTGTTGCCGTCGCTCCATTTATCTAGTGAGATATTATATTCATATTCTATTCTTCAGTTCAAAGATTTCGTTGCTATTTGGTAGTAGCATTGTCTTCTGATGATGTCCCGAGGTTACCTACTATGCTTTGGCCAGCCTCTACTCACAGACGAAATAAAAGTACACACGAAGGAGGTTTTGTGCAGTGAGGCTAGTTTAGCCTATATTGCAAGAAAAGGCCCAAGATGTGACCATGAGGAATTCATATCATGAACCGCGACTTTTGTGCAAAATGAATGCTGTTATTGTTTCCTTTGAAATATACAGTTGAGAGTTGTGGTAATTAGTTGCTACTTACAATCAATACTCTAAGAAGTTGTAGGTGAGAGATTTCTTCGTCATGAACTCCAAAGAAGTACCTCCAGAGAGTTCCACCAGTGGGAGAAGAAGCCGCCGCAACAATGATGATGATGCTGCTGCTGCAAACGCTGCCCGGCGGACTGTCAACCGCGATTTTATGAACATGTTTGCCAATCTGGACCTTAACCTAGGTAGCAGCCACAGGGTGGCTGCTGTTTCAAACCATCACGATAATAGAATCTACCAAGGAAATCACCGAACGCCTCGACCAGTAACTGCTATGCCTCAAATGCCAGTTTTTTCCACTGTCAGAGCCCCAATCATGTATGGTGAGATTCGTGAGCCATGGGGCAATCTTCGACCACCCTCTGCTACTGTTGATATGACGCCGCCCACACTACCTGACATCAGGAGCCTATTTGCGCCCATCTTAGCCCCGCAGAGGGAGCCGGTCGAAGGGACTGCTAACGATGATGACGCCTCTTTTGGAAGCTTGCCCGCATTAGTTCAACGCGTCGATAGCTCGGACGAGGAAAGCTCGGACGATGAGGAAAATGAGGTAATGACATATGGCTCCCTCCCATCATTAGTGACACGAAGCGACAGCTCAGACGATGAGGAGGATGACTGCTCATTACCGTCCCTCATTACCCGCAATAGCTCTGACGAGGAAGACTCTCTTCCCCCTTTGCTTAGGCGTCGAATCCATCAAACAACAGGCAATGTTGGTCGACTCTCGGGAGACATCCGAGGCATCCCACCTTTATTTCAAAGGAGAATTTCCTTACTGCAAAGGAGGGATAACTCTGACAGTGATGATAATGACAGTGATGATAATAGCGATTGCTCGTCAGAAGACTCTGATGAATCTGATGGCGAAACTTATTGGGAGGCAGCAGAACTGGAGATGGAAACAAGCAACAACCACTTTGATAATGAAGCAATTTTGATCGATAATGGTACGGGTATTTCTAGCTCCCAGAGAAGAGTCGATCGATTTTCTGGATCTTCATCAGTCCGCAGGAATTTAAGCCGCGTTAGATGCAGATGTTTGGCCAGAGTAAGCAATGCTCAAGCATGGACAACGTTGAGAGATAATATGAATAACATGAGAGTGCGAAGAACAGTGCAGTGAAACCCGTTAAGTTTCCAATGATACTGTTGATGTAATAATAGTCTAAGTTAATAGCAGGCACAATGACTATTGAATTTTTGCATACCAACCGTAAAGTGAAGCCTGAGATAAATGTGTGGAGAGAGTGGGTAAAGAGCTGAAGTTTTTTTCGTGATGACAACGAATTCTTACACTTATTATTACATGATAATGATTTCATTGGGGCTTCGTGTTTGTTCGCACGGCGTCCGCCTTGATGACGCATAAGAGACCTTTGCTTTGGAAATGAAATTCCAAAAAGTTCGTAGACCTTCTTTGTCCTCTTGGGCGTCTTCAAACTCTCTAAGAAGTCATTGGACTTAACTTCTTCTACCTTTGAAGGTAACTCATACTGTGAGTGTAGAGGAGGCATGCTTCTGATGCTTTGAAACAAATAGCTGAGGCCATTTGTTTGAGCAACAAACGACATAATGTGCGGCAGTAACTTTGAATCAAAGCCTTCAAGGACGATTCCGTTCCCTTTCTTCTCTGTGTATTTTGACACCTTGAAGCGGATCACTTGGTGTGTAGCCATTGCCTGCGTTGAAAGAAGATCTTCTGCTAACTTGAGCAGAGACTCTCCAACACGACTGCACCCCCTAATATTTAGGTTCGTGAGGACATGATTACCTGCTAAAACGGATTGAAGGGACTGAGTATTATACGTCGACTTGAGTAGATGGGCTGCACCAAAACTCGTTATCCCTCTATTGTTCTCAAGTGAGAGGGAGGTCAAGGAGCGGTTGGTTTTCACTGCATCAGCAAGAACGAGGATGCCTCTATCTCCAACTTCTACGGAGTTTAATCCGAGGAATTCAAGTTGACAGCTTTGGCTCTTGATTGACTCTGCTAGGAGTTCAACTCCAGCATCACCGATCATGTTGTTGCTCAACTCCAGCATTCGCAGAGAGGGGCAGCTGCCCAAAAACTTGGATATCGAAGCAACTCCGGAGCTGCCCATACCACAGCCCTGCATTGAGAGTGTCCTCAACGCAGCTCTTCCCTCTTGAAGTGACGAAACCACAGCGGCTCCCTCGTCTCCAACACATTCGTTATCTCCCAATACCAGGACTTCAAGAGATGGATTCTTCATGAAAAAGCAAAGGATCTCTCGCAGAGCTTTGGCATCAAACCGTGCTCCTGATATGTCTAGAATCTTCAATGTCTTGGTAGCATTCAAGAATGGTGCAAGTGAGATGAGTTCTTCATTGTTCATGCTAGGGATCTGGTTGATGGCTAGCTCCTTGACATTGAATTTCTTCAGCTTCTTTCCCAACAATTTGAATAGTCCCCTGGGATTAACTAACTCTGATCCTAAAAGGCTAAGGTGGTTAATTCTCTTCCGGCGTCTCCTCACAGAAGACAAGTGTCGGGCCACAACCTCAGTTCGGAGAGGAGTTTCAGCACCGTAGATTAGATCCACAGGTCCGGGGTGGAGGAACAGTAAATCATCGTCACTGCTGTTTTGGCGACGAGGCATATTACATGCTGGAATCGGCATCTCTGTTGTGGCCGCAGGAGAACTCTGCTGGTTCAAGGCGTCATATTGGCGGCGGGGAGGCATCATGGCCTCGTTCATTGGAGGCATCATTCTGTGGTGGGTAGGTAACGGTGCTGGACATGACTTGGTAGATGGCAACTGCGTTGGTTTCATCGATATATACGAACAAGACAAGCCACGATATTTATGAGGTGGAAATACGTGGAAAGGTGCGTGAGCCGTGTGCTGTGGTTTTTTTTGGCACGATTGAGATTCGAGATGGTCAACTCTTTTGAATGGTACTTTTGGTATGCAAACCAGTGCAAACTCTTGTATTCTGCGTTTGTTAAAATTGAGTGGTGTTTCGCGTCGTACGGTACTAAGAGCTAATCCCGTTTGAACACTATACTCAGTCACGTTAAGCACTGAAAATGACAGGTTCAAATTATTTTCACGGTAGAAAGTTTTACTTTATCTCATGTATGAGTCTTGAGTTCATCAATGGCTATGTATGTAGGTACTTAGCGCCTAGAGAGAGTAACTAACAAATGTAGTAGAAGTTTGGAACTTTGCGAGTCTTTCCCTGCTTATTACCAGGCTTGGGATTTAATCAAAGTTCATATATATTTCCATCGGAGACTTTCTCATACACCAACAAATGCATAGCAACGTAGCTGAGCTTCCTCGACGCTCATACCTTCAGTGTTGTGCAAAGTAAAGCCGAACAAACGACATAGACCATGAACACTTTACAGAACCAAGGCCAAGCTTTCTCGATGCAATCTTCAACCTCGAAGCAATAGTATTTTCTCCAGTGAGCAATCGGGGGCAGGCTGCTCTCTTTGTGACTTTCTGTCCTAACGTTTTTGATTTACTTGAATATGGTTTTCAAGTTCTGTCTTGATTGTCGTAACGGTTCTGACCTTTTTGTCTTTTCGCAAATTCATTGAGATTAGGTAAAGTCCAGTGCCGTGAATGCGAGAAAAATAAAAATCTAAGAACTAATTACGGACGATTCCTACGTTGTTTTGATGGCTGATGCCACGTGTGAACGGATATAAATCAACTTTTCTTCATTTTTATCCGGTACACGCCAGAATACATGGAGGTCTACCATATTGAATTCCTACACATGTAGCTGTGTATGCAGCAGCGATTTTACGCGAGTTTCTACACAGGAATGCATACAAAAATACGCGCGCCGCCCTTTTTGCATTCGGCCCTAGAGGGCCTCATGCAAAAGGCAGTGCACGTATTTATAGTATTTTCTTATTTACTGGGAACAAGACTTATTGATAGATGTGATGAGGCAGCAACATGTAAGAGTCTCTTCCTGCAGAGACATGAATACCTAGGTCAACAATTCAATTCTTGACCATATGGGCCATCATTAATGTAGTTAGTACGATCTTCGGTGTGACAGCAAAATCATGTTGTAAAAGAAGTAAGTATCTACTATTTCAACGTCTACCTACTACCTATCCCTCCTCCTCTCCACTAATGTTTCCATCCACGGCATTCAAAGAATAGTCAATCTCCGTTTTGAATAGAACTAGCTTCTTCTCTTTTTCTTTCCTTATGATATGCATGGTATGAGAAACATCGTAACCAACTATGGAGATAGAACAAAAACCCTGACAACACCCTGTACAATAGACAATAGTATTGCTGGCAAATGGGTGATGGCGTTCAACAACAAGGCCGATCATACAAACAGGCTCAACGAAGCAAGTGCTAGAGTTTGAAGAGTTAGTGTAATAACATGCGGCTAGTAGCTAAGTGTTTACTCTTTACTTTGTCGCTATTAAACAATTGCCCACTGATTCTCAATACTACCTAAAATCCTATTGATAGCCGACGCTCCACTCAATGGATACTCCGAAATACTGAACATCTTCTCAATATAAGGATGATCCTCTGTTGTCACATGTCCTGCAGCCATCGCGCCGATGATAAAGCAGACTTGGGTTTGTCCCTCAATCGCTGCTGTTCGGATCTAGTGGTACCAATTGTTTTCGCCAAGTTATGTGGAGAATACAACAATCCCTTACAGCTCATACCATAGACTCGTGTACCCACTGGTAAATGCTGTGAAAACGGATTCTTGATAACCTTCATCAAAGTTGTTCCATTGTCACTTGCCTTGATTTTCATTTTGTGCAGTAACTGAACCATCAAGCCAGCGAAGCGCTTGTAGGTTCTCGGGATACGTACGCTGGGGTGCAACTCGATCAACACATTTCGACTAGTTCTAATGAACACCTGGAGCAATCCTGCCTTGTTTAATGGGCTGTCCAATAGTGCCAATAATTCTTGATGGCAAATATCTGGACGAAATTCTTTCGGATCTTTTTTCAACTTCTTTTTGCATATGTCACGATGATCATCGCAATTGAGGAGCTCATAGTTCCCTTTGCGATTTTTGATCGTTTCGAGTTTGGCTTGGTCAAGCAGAACGATGAGGCGATTGGATTTATTGCTGGTGTTACCGATGATGGACGCAGATGCAGATTGTTTTTGGATAGCTGAATGTGCAGCGTCGGCTGTTGGCGCTATCTCGAGTGGAGGAGGGACAGTGCGCTGTTTCTTAGTAGGCTGAGCTTGAACTTCCTCCTCGCTGCTGCTGCCGCTAGAAGAAGTTGAGCTGGCGTCGGATTCGTCGGTCATGGTGATGCTTTTTGTTCTTTGTGTTGTTTTGTGATTGTGGCATTTTGATGGAGGGCGGTGGTGGCGGGAATGAAAGAGGAGGTCCTGACGGTCATAGGCCAGACCTTTTGACGGGCATACGTACATAGGCTTTAGCTTAAAGCTCCTTCTTTACATGTATTCCCTTGCATGTATTATACACTGCTACTGAAACAAGAAGACTCTTCATCAGAGTAGTCACTGCTGTACATATTTGCCTTCTCTGACACAACGCGTCGTCGTATCTTTTCCTTGAATCCACTCGCCGCGCTTACTACCTTCGAAACAGTGGTGTTCCTCCTACCGTTTGATTTGCTTGAAACCGTAGATCTTATGGACTTCCGTGAAGTTCTTGATGTTGATGACATTCTCGATGCACTACTCTTTTTACTAGTGTAACTTTTCAAGCTAGACAGACTCGGTGACTTCGTCATTCGTTCTTTTTTGTTCAAATAAGCAACAGCTTCCGCAACTGTGAGCTTTGACCTGTTCTTCCTTTTGTGCATATGGCGTCGTGAAGAGGACGAATACCTCGAGTTTACTGATTTCCTTGAAGACTGGCGGGAATAACTTGACGAAAGACTACCGCTGTTACTTCTGCTGCTCCTGCTGTTGCTTCTTCTTTTGCTCCTACTCATACTTCTGCTGTTGCTTCTTCTTCTTCTTCTTCTATCGCGTCTGCGTACATTGTTGCCTTCGTCCCACGATGAGCTATCATCACGTTTTCGATTTATCTTCCCTGAGAACAACTGAAAAACTCCTTTCATCTTCGAACCCTTTGAACCGCTGCCTGTATGTTGCTTTCCCTCGTCATTAGGTATGGCATGTGATTTCTTGCGACTACTAGCTCTTTCTCTTTCGCGACTTCTTGCCCGATTTCCACCACCATCGCTGATGCCACTATTGTGCCTACTATTAACCCAGTATTCTTCGTCGTTCGGCCCCTCAATAGAAGAAGTGTCCTCGATCCGCACGAGTTGCTCATTCTCCTTGCTAACTCTATCAGTGGTTCTTCTTCTTCGGAATGAGTGCCAGCGTTGCTATTTGACCCCGTTCCGATTGGATCAGGCTTCCGCTTGTAGTCTCTTTGTTCTGCCTCACTGTAATATGAGTCAGTGTATCGTCTGGTGTATTGCTGCTTTGAATCTACTTCAGGTGCGCGCATCTTAAAATTTCCGTCAGTGTTCGTCCTGCGATATCGATCGCGGGGATTATTTGATGCGCTGACGTACATCTTGTTCCTGCTGCTTCTTTGCGATGCCATCATACCATGCTGAGTTTCATTTTCCTCGGGAGGATCGATTTGTTTTGGAATAGGTAATTTTGGTGATGAAAACGCACTGATATCACTGGAGACACCATGATCTACGTTATCATCAAGACGCTTTGCCATTTCTAACAAATCCAGAATGTCATCATCTTCTCTATCGATATGTGTTGATGTGTCAGTCATATCATCATCTAGCCGCTTCAGTTTGTGTCTATAAGAGGCCCTCATCAACTCGTTCGTAACCATGGCCGAGGCAGATGACTTATCTTGTGAAATCTTCTTGATGCTTAGCCGATGCAAAAAATCATCATCTGATATGTCTCCATGACGCGTCATGGAGAAGAGTGAATTGGAATAGAACGAATGAGACACACTCGAGTCTGCAGTGCTATTGACGTCGTCGCCAACAAGAGTGTCAATGTCGTCGTCCATACTTATTCCTTGATTGTGTGGAGAGTTAGATTTTCATGGGTTGGGTTGGGGGGGGGTTGTTGATGTGAGTTTGGGTTCGGAAAGAAAGGGAGAACACAAATCCACCAAATTTAGTTTAAATAGGCACATACTATTCCCACGTATGTAGAAAGACACACATAATAAAACCTCTAAGAAAGTAAGTCTCCCCTTCATTGATCTCCCCTTGTTGTAGTAAATCTAGCCGCTTCGCGTGCTAGCGCGTGTTCAGACCGTCATATTTCACGGCATTCTGTGGTGCGGGTGTGATGTGCGATTTTCTATGGACACATCTCTCGCCCGTTTGATTAACAAAAAAAACACCCGCCCCAACTTCTCTTTGGGTGGGGGCTGGGACGAAAGGCTCACCTTAAAAGGCAAATACACGCTCGCCAAATAACCCGCCTCTACTGAAGTAGCTACATAGGAATCAATACAAAGGTTGGCTCACCAAAAGCGGCGCCAAATTTCTGGAATTGGGCTCACCAAAAAAGGCCAAAATTACTTATGCCTTTCTGGAATTGGGCTCACCAAAAAAGGCCAAAATTACTTATGCCCTTCCTGATTTCGGCGATGAATTTTAGGCCGACACACACACAAACACACAAACACACCAAACACGCGAGTCACTATTAGTATATAGATAAATGATAGATAGATTATTTAGTAGCTACTCTCTAGACACGAGGCTGCAATACTGCCGTTGCGTAAGTGATACAATGCCAAATGGTTATCATCATATTCATACTCTTTCTAATGAGATTTAGCCTTTTTCTTCCTGAATCGAGCTTTCACCTTGTTCATCCAAGAGTTGTCTTCGCTCGTACTTTGTGGTAACTGCTGCTTCGGCAGGGATCTACCTGAACGACAAGACATACTCGATGCACCACTTTCTGATGCCTGCCTCAGAGATCTACCCGATCTGCACGATAGGCTCGATGCACAGACAGATATCTCATCAATCGGAGGTGCGGGTAGAACAAAAATAGGATGTGGGTTATCTCCTACACTTCCAGGTATTCCCTTGCTTCCAGATTCCAGTGATTCGTCATCGTGGAGAGATGACGCCCTTGAGAGCCTCGATTTCCTCGAGAATGAGGATTTCTTCGAGCTAGTTCTTGATACTTGTGAGCGCGAATGGTTACTACCGACACTCTTGGAACTTCTAACATTGATCTGTTGACCTAGCAAACTCAGTGCCGATTGAACTGTGCTTGCAGTCGTGTTTGAGACCATGCTTATCTGAGTTTTCTTTTTGACCAATCGTTCTGCGATGCCTTCTTCTTATCGGTCTGTGGTAGCTTCACAGTCGTGCATATGGAGTAGATTGTTTTTGACTGCATGTCTGCTTCCTTTCTCCACGCCTCTGTTTCCTTGATTCCTTCCTCTGCCTATATACTGTCAGATTTTATTTCTGTCGGTCCTGCTCTTGTCATTACACGTATCGGAGTTTGCTGAGGATTTCTTGTTACGTGGTGTGGCCTTCCATATAGTTCATCTTCCCAGTTGTCGCCTGCAATTTGTTTATATACCCGTCCATTTCTTTTTCCGGTCTTCTCTTTGCTGCATCCTCGCATAACTCCCCAGTATCCTGTGTCGTCTGGTCCTTGAATGACTGAGGGTTCATCTATCACCCTTGTATTGGCAAGTCTGTCAGCCATGGCTACTACACTGTCAGTTGTGTCGCTAGCTTGTGATCGATAAATTTCTTCCCGCTTTACAGATACTAACCTTCACACGTGTCTGCTTTTGCTTTTCCTTCTTTCGATCACGCTGATTAGTAACATGCAACTGTGGGCTAGGTGGTTTGAGAGTTGGATGAGGAGGTGGTGGAGGTGGTGGCGGTTGCTGGCTTTTTTGATTGGCTATTCTCGTGCCTTGTGCTGGCTTTATCTCTATCGCATTATGAGATAATGATGAACTAGTGGATTCATCGTCATCGTCATCATCGTTGGGGCAACAATCATTTATTCTCGCAATCTGCTTTGCCATGTCAAAGATTTCCAATATCTGGTCAGCACTCTGAATAACTTCCTTATTCTTTTCCAGTATTCCAATTATACTTTCCATATGACCTTCCTCTCCTCTCTTCGAATGTTGCAAACTGTTGATCAAGATACTTATTGAAGTATCATCTTTGATAGTCTCTACGAACGAATTGACAGATTCGTGGTCCATCGATTGGATATGTTTGGAGATTTCCAAGGCGGAGTCATGCAATTGGTTACTGTTCTCCGACAATCTCGACGTCATGCTTTCATTGAGTTGGTTTCCCTCCCACCTTACTTTCTCCTTTTCAATGCGACTAGACTTTGAGTTGGCATTGAGTGGGGGTGAAATCGGAAACGAAGAGTGTTGCTTATGCGGATGTTGCAGTTTCTGACATGATATCTCCTTGATGGCAAAACGAGACGCTGCTTGGCTCTTTGACTGCTGCGCTAGTGGAGATGTTGCTGGAGACGAATGCCGCCTGGGCGGCGGTGGAGGAAACCGCTGTTGCAAAGGTGAACGGGGCTTGGACATGATGATGATGCCGAAGATGGGAGATGTCAACAAGAAGTTTCTGTTTCTGGCCATGCACTCTCTCACAATACCTCTTCACATTCTACCACCCTGACGTTACCAGCCTTCATCTATCTCTCGGAGTTGCTGCTTAACATTCATAGTATTAATATAGTATAATATTCACAACATGTTCTATCTTCTGGCTTTGATTGATTCCATAGGGGCAGTACAGTACATACGATAAGGAGGGAGGGAGACAGCACAGCGACCGGCTGCGACCGGTGAGGCTGCTCTCTTGATGCCAGAGTCGTATAGGTATCCATTCTACGTTGGATCTTAGTACAACAATTACAACGACACTCACAGATACCGCTCATAGAGTATTGTATTTATGTATGTGGTTCGTTATCAAAGTACGTAGGTACATATGTTCAGATACCCTACTGTATGTACGTACAATGTACCAATACCTTACTTTCCCGCCCTCCTGCTAAGAAAACACCATGATGTAACTCCTATACTCAATCATTTCGTACCATACTTGTGTGACGCTTGCCTCTGCCTGAACCAACATCAATCTAAACGATATAATAACATTACTACCATCTCAACATGACAACCTACACGGTAGGTAACGACGTGCAAGCCCTGGTGGCGGACATAGGTTCCTATTCCACGAAAATCGGGTACGCCGGTGATGACCATCCTCAGGCGTTGTACAACAGTACCACCGCCGCGGTCAAGGCCCAAAATCAATCTTCCTCCAACTTTGCAAAACCCCCCAAGCGAGATTTTACCCTTCGCTGCGTGGATGGAGCCAATGGGGATGGCGATTATGATTTAGTCAATCCTGTCGATCCGGTGACTGGGTGGTTATTCTCCCCTCCCTCCAAAAATAGTGTCAATAATGATACATCATCATCGCTGTCATCCAATGAGCAGTCAACCACCACTGCAGATGCGTGGGAATCGCACGAACTTGTGAATTCATATTTACAGCATGCCTTTCAACATTCGATGGGTCTATCTCGTGGAAATGGCGAAATGGACACTTCCGTCGATACTCTCATCACCATCCACTATTGATGCTTGATAAATCACATACACCACCTGCACTGCGTCAACGATTGCTCGAAATCATGTTCGAAACGCACAATCTACCCTCAGTGTTCTTCTTGAGGGATGCCATTGCGGCATGTTATGCAGTCGGTCGGACCACCGCCACCGTCGTAGATGTGGGATATTCCGGCACCATGGTCACACCTGTATATGAGGGATTTGTGGAGCGGAGTGGAGTGCTTCGAAATAATGCCTGTGGGGCACGGAATATCGAGGAACGAGTATTGGAAATGATGGATGGTTTAGTTGTTTCGCAGGGTGGGAGGAAGAGGAAGGAGCGGATGAGGCGAAGGGCCAAGGAAAAGTTGGAGTTGCAGCAGCAACAACAACAGTCTGCGGGGGAACCTTCGCCTAAAAAATCGAAAAGAGATGACAAGGGACATTTTATCAAGGAAAAGGGTATCACTGCATCTGCGATTACAATACCTGATTATCTCATGCCATTGTATCAAGTTAGACGTGCTAGTTATAATCCTCGGAAGGACCCATTCCACGCGTGGAGCAGATTAGCATTGGCTAGAGAGATCAAAGAATGTGGATTAGGTGTGGCAGTGGGTCCCATGGGATATGTTTCGAGTAGTGCTGCGCCTGGTGAGGATGCAAGTGCAGATGCCGCTGCTGCTGCGGGGGAGGGTGGGGCGGTAATTAACCCTGCTGCAGCAAGTACTAATATGTTCTTGACGGCAGCCAAATTGCCGTATACCTTACCGGATGGGACCAATGTGGAAATTAGCACTGCTTCGCGATGCGATGTGGTGGAATTATACTTTGGAAACGACGAGCAAAATTCACTCTACCGTGACAATGTATTTGATGAGACTGTTCAGAAGTTGGAAGAATATAGCAAGGAGGTAGAAGACTTCATTGCCGAAGGAGAAGATGATGAAGACGAAACAAATGAGGGAGGTTCAAAGGGCATTACGAGTACTAGTGCCGCAAAAGGAGATCCGTATTCCAACACATCCTACAGGGGAGAAAAATCTAGTCGATATGCTGGATCTCGACGCAACAACAAGAAAACGCACTACTCTCCGAACGTGATATCTACAAAATTATACTCTGCTTGTCTACCATATTTGCGAACGGAACCTCCAAATGGCTTACTGGATGAGGGAGGTAATGTCAGCAACATGAATGATAATTATTTCCACTTTTTGACCTCTGCATCACCGGCGCAAATGGTGTGCGACGCCGTGTACCGCTGTGATCGAGATCAGCAAGCGAAATTGTTGGGAGATGTTGTAGTGTGTGGTGGTGGGGCTTGTATTACAGGAGCCTCTGGCGTCGTTGGCAGTAGCGCACTAGGCGGTGGCGGCACTGTGGGCGGAACCTCGCTACTGGGCGATGAGCAAGCCTTCCCTGATCGCTTGCGTGAAGAAGTTGAAGCGATTGTTCATAAACACACGATGGGCTGGAGAGTAAAGGTTCACAAGTCCGAATATTTCAGAGAGAGCAATATGCTCGTGGCTAGGTGGAAGTATTTTGGGGAGCTTGGGCACGTTCCAAGACATGTGGATATCCAAACAAGATTATGAGGAGTACGGTGCTGCCATTGTGAATCGAAAGTGTCCATAGAGAGATGCGTTATTTTCCAGTGCATTTGAATAATTGTTAATACATAAGAATAAAGAGAAAATCTAGCGAATGAGAGTTACAATCCCAGAAAATCTAGCGAATGAGAGTTACAATCCCCAAACCATGTCTGGAGCAGCCGCTTCTTCAGAAAGAATCTCTAGCAATTCTACGCCGTACACAAGAGTGGCATTGGGCTTGATCTTGGCAGCGCCATCGCTACCGAATCCTCCGACTTCGCCGTAGGCCATTCCACTAGGAACCACAAGTTTACGTTTCTCGCCGACACACATTCCCAACAAGCCCTTCTCGAAGCCATCGTGCATACTTCGTTTGCCCAATTGAAAAACGAATGGGTATTCTCGCAAAATGGACGAGTCAAAGACATTTCCATTTGTGAATAGGGTACCGTTATAGTGGATAGAGATGAAGTCGCCTTTCTGGCTCTTTGCAGAGCAATGCTTTGGGCGATAGGTCACACCAATGCGGAGCTTGCTGTCTGGTGGCAAATTCAACCTTTCCCATCCTTTCTTAGTCCTTCTCCATCCTTCCTTCGCTCTTTTCTTTTGCTTTTTACGCCTCCATGACAATGCTGAAAGCGAGTCAATGGCTGCTAGTGCAAGGAGTAGTGCAATTGCGATTTTCATTTTTGTCTAGTCTGTTATTGTCGGCGGGTATCCTAGAAGTCTCTTAACGTGGTGTCTTATCACACTGCGTTATCTTCTCTTTCTACAAAGCCGTAGCTGTTCTACAAAGTGAAAGTAAGAGCCAACGAGAGCTGGTTGAAATAATCTTGATTTAAATTATTTTTCTTCTTTGTCGAGAAGGAAGGCTCTCCTCTTCCTCACACACACCTCTCTAGCCCAAAATGATTCGCAAGGAGCAAAGCATTGCCCACTTGCGAACCCTCAAGGGTTCACTATCGGCTCTGAAGCCACAAGTTCACGAGGCAATCAATGCAATGTCACTTGAGCGCGACAAGATCGAGCACAAAACATCGATCTTCAATAACGGCCGCTTCCGAGACCAACTCGTCGAGTATCATCAAGCTAGAGCAAAGATTGAAGAACTGGAGATGGCTGCAGAACACCGGGACGAAAATGTAAATGTGTTGAATGGTCAGCTCGAGCAGCTTACACTTGAACTCGCCGACGTGAAGAAGCAAATCCACGATAAAGGAAAAAGTATGACCGATGCAGCCCCGGTGATACAGATGAGGGCAGCCATAGAACGTCTCAAGGAGGAAAATAGAGAGTTTGATATTCTCATTGGAGTGTTGTATCATGAGGTGACACAGGCGAGAAAAGGCGAAGGCAACTACAAACAAAGCGAGGACGAGGAAAGTGATGAAGATTACTAAACTATGAGGACAATTCATTATACATACAATATCCTCGTAAAAATGCAATGATTCATCTGACGACAATGGCAGCACTTCTCACTCAGGTAGCAGCGCAAATGATCATCCTTTATCCTTTGGCGGGAGTTGACGGTGCCGAGGAGCTAGCTGCCTTTGCGCTATGCACGCGAACGCACATCATGAGTCTTGAAGGTTCCATTGTACACTGCAGGTTGCCTGATGCTCAAATGCTGCAGTTCATTGCAAACTTATTAGCGCAAAGTCTAACCGCTGCCTTTGCACTCCCACAAGCGCTTTGCTCTTCGCTTACCGGTCCCCTTCTTTCCCGAATACATCTTTTCCCAGCCCATCTTTGTAAATAGAGCCTCAGATGCTGTGTTGCCTTCGAGTATGAAAGCATATTTGGGATCATTCTTTTGTTGTAGAGCCTTTGTTGCACTAGAAAGCAAAATTTCTCCTAGCCTTCGTCTTCGATGGTCTTCGTCCACGTGAAGTATACCAATACTACCGTTTGTATGTCGCATAACACATCCTACCAACTTCCCTCGATGCTCAATTCCCAGACATGAACTATATCCAGTCCTCGTAGCATTGACATTATCCGCAATAATTTGTTTTCTAATCATCACCAAAGACTTCTTTGACCTATAAGGCCATCTTGAATCAACAAACTCTGCATCAGACTCCAATAGCGGTCTTAGTCTGTATACATTTGGTAGTCTTTCAATTTCATTGTCTCCAGCATTAGTATGACCTTCTATTCCGGAAATGTTTGTTGTTGATAAAATGTTCTTTTGCCTCTCTTTCTTTGCCTTCAATTTTAATGAATTGCGTATTAAGTCTGGATTCTTCTGCAGATGTATCTCTTCGTACTTTAATTGCGTAAAAATCATAGAACGTAGTGAATCTAGCAAGTGCTTGGAAGCTTCATCCGTCTTGGCATTTTCTGGCTCTAGCAATTTCAATGTTCGGACACAAGACTCTAACGTAGAAAGGCAGTGAGTATCAGGCTGCTTCCTAATTGCATCATATATAGACAAGTCATCAGTACCAGTAAATTGAATAGGATTGCATTTTTGCATCAATGCTGGCGAGTTTCTAACCATTCGTTTTGCTTGCGTCCACGTGCCATCAACAATGATGAGCAAGTATTTTGCTGGCCCTTGCTCTCTCTTTGCATCAGAGGACTTATAGTTTGCAGCTTGTAACTGTTCCATTGCATTAGTGTCTTCTAACACAGTCGCGCGCGGTCCAGGGAAAAGAAGGAGCGGTATTCTTCCTTCATTGCATGCTTGATTAATAATTGTCTCAAGCTCAACGTCAAATGATCTCCCTACTAAGACATGACACTGATCAAGCACGAGCTTCAGTAATGGTACGGTCGAGATGGTTTTACGTCGAAATTCTACCGGATGCTGCAACACCAAGACTTTTGTTTCTAACCCTATCTTGTCTTCTGGCAAATGTTCGCATAGGCACTGCGGTAGCGGCCGATTGCAACTTTTGCAATAATTTCGGTAAGAGTCTCCTTGGGTGATCGAACGATCTGGGCGTTTTCGTATTGTAGTATGATCATCTGCTAGTCGAAGTGTATTAGTGCTAAATCCATTGCAGTGGCAGCTATTGTAGATGACAACACACAGCACTAGTAGCACAATTGGGAACGTCGATCCGGCTGCCATCATCACCATGGTCGCGTCCTTGTTCTTCCTGAATTATGATGTGTGGTGAGTGGTGAGTGGTGAGTAATCTCAGGTCCCGTGGGAATTGCCCCCTCGGGGCAGTTGGCACGCCAAAATTTGGATTGGGAGGGGTATGTACAGGGGTACCTACCTTTACAGAAGACACAAAACATGCGAGCCACTTTGGATAGTGATAGTCTACTCTGATGTTCAGGTCAAGACTTCTGCTTGATAAGTAGCTACATCGATTATGATTCGCATCGCATTATTTCATTGCAGTTGTGTTGTCATAGAGGACATGCACCCTTCATCTTTGATTTCTCAGCCTCACTTAGATCATCAACCTACAAAATTATCTTAACCATAATTTCAGCTTTTACCTCTGTGGCTTAGCATCTGCATTTAACATCACGGAGGTAATATGTCTTCTGTACATTCTTGTGGGATTTGGCAGGTGACATGGTTCGATATTGCCTCCAAGGACTTCTCCAGGGAGATGTTTCAGTCAGATGCGAAGGAGAACAATTTTAATCATCAAGCTTACTGAGAATTTCTTGCCGATCGATGCATATCACATTGTTCTGTAAGTAAGGAATTGAAAGGCCTAATGGTTGTTGGCAATGGCTCCTCTTTTTCTGCGACAGCCAGGACGCACCACTTGAAGCTCGGAGTCGGAGTATGTGCAACGTACGAGATGCGTCCCCAGCTAAAGGGCCCCCTCCGGGGGCTAAAAGTACACGCTGGTTCACAGCGCGATTTTATTGTGGGAGTGATGGTACGGTAAAACAGAATGGTAGTAGAACTTATCTACCTGCCTACATACGCAACCGATGATTTTTACCGAGAGCCACAGCACAAAACAACACCTCCATGGTGCTCCTTCGGCGTACCCTAGTACCTTAGGAAGTGCGTATAACCATCATACTGCCGGCCTTTTTGACTTCGTAAACATCATAGCAAGCGTTTAAGGCGGGTAGTATGATGGTTATAGTTGATATTGAGCGAGCTGGAGAGCATTTTCAGCAAACAGGCGACGACGTCGAATTTCTGCAGCATGTTGGTCATTTGCAGGGAATTCAAAGGCGTCTACAGCAACAATACTCGGCTGATCGATGTATTATACTCATTAGAAGAAACCAGCCGAGTATCACTGCCACATCCATCCGCAAAGTCCCTCAAAACACCGACGTGCTGTCGAATTCCGACGGCATCATCACAACATTTGACCCCCTATCCGCAACGCCTCTCGATGTTATAATTAATGTTCTGGTGGCATAATCTTATTATTATATATTTATAGAAGCGATTTAATACATCACAACCAATTAGGGACTTCGTATTGACTGAGATATAGGCGTCGGCGTCTACGCTGTCGGATGCCATGGTCAACATGGTTTTTTGGCCGATGGTAGCTTGTGTAAGCGTACAGTAGCTTACTTAAGGTACAGAAACCACACATAGGAGCAAATCTATCGCTCAAAACTAGCGATGCTAAAATCGCAATTTACTAGCGCGGTGAGAGAAAGGGGAAAACAGGAGAGGTCAGCTCTGCTTCCGCATGCTATGCTCAAGCCAGTCGCAGTAAAAAATGTTGGACACGATATTTGATACTACTTATTTCGAGACAATGATAAGTACTTAGCTCGCCCGAAGGATACACATCATACATCCTTAACTAGCGAGGAGAACCATACGGCACTAGCAATAGTGTCGATTACAGCTCAAGCTCCCGTATATTTGGCAACATCTGCCACACATACTGTTTGAACAATCAACCGCGAATTTGTTCCTCTGACACTGACCGCAAAAAATAGACTGCACAACTGGTGAATTACCAGTTGATTCGGTATCATCTGTCGTGTCTTCTGCGGTATCATCGGTTGTATCTTCTGTAGTGTCATTGTTATTCGCTTGTTGTTGTACAACATCATCATCAGACGTGGGTATCATCCGTCGTGTCGTCTTCTGTAGTATCATTGTTATCTTGTTGTTGTACAACAACAAGAGGCCTCTTTTGTGCCATTTCGTGGCCGTCACATTTTTCATTTTTTTCGTGGCGGCACGCTCTTGACACGCTGTCGAGCGAAAATCGCTAACAAGCCCCTAACTAAAATAACATGTACTAGGTGCCGTCGGCAGCCATCAATTCTCAAGGGGCACTCAGCCAAGTCGGCCCAACTCGATGCTACAACCTCTTCTGAGTATATTTGGCCTTGATTAATCGAGTGCCCCAAAGATCCTGACTGTGTACTAGCGATTTCAAAATTTTGCGATGTTGGTGTAGGAGCCAAATGTCTACGTGGGTTTAATGTGCCTTACCAACCCCCGGTCGATCTGATGCCGCAGCCATTCGAATCTATGACATCGGTAGTGGACGTCCGAGCAATATCGCACGTTTTCGAATCAATTAGACACTCCTCTGACAGCACTTATTTTTTCATTCATCGACGGCAGCTCTGAAGGGGATGTAAGTAAAGGAGCATCATAATCAGAGGGGCACTCAACAAAAATGGCAAAAATCGATGCTACTACCTCATTGGAGTAATGTCGACCACTTTTACTCGAGTGCCCCACCTGTTCCGGATGCCTAATCACAACTTCCATTTTTTCAACGGCATGTATCTGTTCTGGAAGAAGATAAGGTGCTAGTTGGAGAAATGTCAATGGAATGGTGCCATCAATCGCGTCCATCCCTTCTACAATACAATGAGCTGCACTCGGATCATTTTTATCATTCGCAATAATCCCTTTGGCATGTTTCGAATGGATCATTGTCAATTTATTGTGAGAGAGGAGCTCCATTTGCATGTTCTCTTGAATTCAAGATAAAGCGCTCCCATGGACAAATGCATCAAGAACCCATTCTACAAACTCTTGCGAGCTAAGTGCTGAGCCTGCGCAATCACTGGGACAATCATTTCTTTGGGCTAGAGAGATTCGTTTCATACAAAGAAAAGGAAAAGATGGGAGACGAAGAGTGATGTATACGACAACCTATAATTGTATTACGATTCGATGATTGCACTTGAATTCCATCCTACGAACTCTCCAGAGGAAGCCTCCCTGTCGTGCTTTTGCCAAATGCATTCACTCGGTTCATTACACTCTCATATTCACTCGATGTGGCATGAAATCGTTTTCCGTTTGCTATTTTGACCAGCTCGGCTCGATAATGGCTCAGAAATCAGTAGAATCAATTCGAAATCAACTAGAAACAACTGGACACAATGCCCACGTTCCAATACGAGTAAACTTAAGTGTTAATACAATGCAATGCTTGGCAATACTGCTATTTCCTAATGCAAATGGGCAGAGCTTCGTGGCTGTGACTCATGATGGAGGGCGAAAGTTTTTAAAATCGAGTGAAAAATCACACTTGAGGCCGCGTCACGAAGCTCGACGAAATGCCCGCGTTGAGAGCACGTGTTGTACAACATCATCATCAGACGTGGTATCATCCGTCGTGTCCGTTCTGTAGTATCATTGTTATCTTGTTGTTGTACACACATCATTATCAGATGTGGTATCAGTAGTACTTTCTGTCGTCTCATTTGCGCTGTCATTCGAAGCATTCGCAGTCGTGGGTGGCGCATCCTGCCGTTGAAGAGTCCGTGGGATTTTAGGCATAGCTTTTCTACAAGCGATACATGTACCCTGATTGCTTAGCCATTCAGTCAAGCAGTTGTGATGTATGGCTTGCACTCAATTGAAATGGAATATTGAATCGAAATGAAGTCTTTTCGCCAAGCTGCTCTTTTCAAACGAACATCTAAATAGTGTACAGCAATTCTCGGTGTAATTATGGCCTCCTCCTTCTTCTTGTATCCAGGCTATCAATCAAATCGCTGCAGCTCTTCACGTGGTGTCCGAGAGAGATTGAAAGGTCTGGATCCAGACGCTTCAGAACTCTCGCATTTGCAGATACATCTGCAAATGCGCCATGATGACCAACAATAACTTCTCCAAATAATGACTCGTGTAAACTTTCAAGGGAACAGGATTCCGGGCAATCATCATCGCTATTACTCCACACCCGTTCTTCGTCTTTTGCAACATCCATTGTATCGACATAAAACATGCTACGCAAATTCTCTGTCAATCCACATCTCATGGCCTCGTAGTAAAGTACTGGCAAATCGTAATCTCCAATGTTATGTCCAAAGAGACACAATGAGCGACCTTGACGAATCCTATCCAAATGTTCAAACAATGCGGTGAGTGCCTCTGCCGTCGTCTTCTTCCCGTACAGCATCATTCTCGTTATCTTGTTTTTCTCATACGCTCCCTTCGATAGATGAAAATTATCCGACTCCACACCAGGATTAACAAAGTCAGTTAGACAAGAAGCATCTTCAAGTGATAGAGAAGCATATTCAAGGATACGACAGATCTGACGAACAAGCCCATTTGTTTCGAAGTCAATTATCACACAATAGTAACGTTCATGTGGTGGAAACGTAACACGAACTGGGCCAACATCAAATGTACTATCCGCAACATTGCCCATTAGAGAGTTTTCTCATAGTAATACCATCATTAAATGATGCGCCGAGTGCTTCTCCTTCTGGAATTCTGACATGTTGAGGTACAACCGCGGCGGACGTGAGTGTAACCACTCTACAACCATTTGCATCTTCGCAAAGAACAGTCTTGACTTGTTCTATCTCGTCGGCCTCTGAGCACATCTCACAAAAAGATGTGAATCCACACATAGCTTGGCTGAAATTACCTTCTTCCTTCCAGCAAATACAATGACAATGAAGAGTCCGTAGTTGCTTTCCATCTAGATCCCTGTAAATCGTAACTTGACTCCCATTGCATTTTTAATTGACTTGAAAATTGGGAGTAAAAGTGGATGGCTTGCTATGGACCATGGGAATATCTCAAAACCGCAACCTGGAGTCAGTCACGTTGTCAAACCAAATCTAAGTTACACTAGAACAAATGTTGGAGGGATCCCCCAAGAGAAAATCTATTACCAACAACAGGAAGTAAATCAGGATGAAACCATCTTGATCGATGGAGAAAAAGTTGTTATCCCCGCCGGATTTGCGATTGAGTATTGTGATGGTAAAATTCTTCCGTTGAAGTATGATCAGAATCTGAGAAATGAATATTATTCACAGCGAAAAAGTGAAATCACGACATTGGTGGCACTGAAGGATAGTGAAGTGGAGGATAGTGAAGATGGAAAGGACGACAACGGAACCACTAATTATGAAGTGTTGGCCGTATTGCCTTGCTCCCAAATTGTAGAATCAGTTCTAGGGAAGGCTAAGAGACACGCAGTGAAGAAAACATGGAAAGGAGTGGCGTACTTTGATGGTGACGAATTGAAGACAGTTGATGTTAAGTTTGTGAAACATCAGACGGAACATGGACATGTAGGCAGGGTTAGCGTGTTGGGGACCAAGATCCTAAAGCGTCGTTACTTGGTTATTCCCTCCTATAAGATAGGGTTGAAAAATAAGAACTTGAAAGCAAGGAAAGAGGAAAGTGCAAAATATGTGAGTCGATGAGTTTTCCTTGTGTGTCTCTCTAACTTGTCGTCTTACTAATCTGAATGTTTTCTACCACCAAAAAGCGAGTCGACATACTTGAGGAAATTGGGATCACTGAAGAAGTGAGAAACAAGATCTACAAGAACTTGGTAAAGCTTGAAGACTCCCTAGGATAAGATGATGAAGAGCGTGTTTCCTTTGGTATGTTAGTGAAAGTGAGTAGCATATTCATTCATTGAGAGAAGTCGCTCTCCATTTGGAGAGGTTGATAAATAGACAATACATAAGATTATAATGCATGACATTATTTTAGCCGACTTAGGTATAAGCTTGACCACAGCATAGTGTAGAAATATTGGGATGCTCATCAAGACAGATGATACATTGTCCTGATGCTGCCTTCTCTCTAACTCTTCTCGCAACTCTTGCCTCTTCTTCAACTGCAGCACTATGTGCTTTCAACTCGACCAACGAATTCATCTGCACAACAGCATGTAGGACTCTATCCACTACGAATTCTGTCAAATGCTCAAAGACGGATTGTCCCCTGCGTTAAGTCTTCTCCTGTTGAGATACGCATGAGACGAGATCGGCACTCTTTGAGTGCATCAACATATTCCCTTCGATGGTGGATGTGTGCTGTAACGATAATGGGAAATGGCAGCCCAAGAATTCTTTTCAGCGCAATGTTCATGAAAATTCTGGCAGTTCTTCCATTTCCGTCCCGGAAAGGATGAATGTCGACAATACCGAACAATATGAGAGCTACTAGTGATATTTTGTCATGAACAAAGTTGACCCATTGCTGCTCATCCATAATTGCAGTTGAGGAGTTCGCCCACTTTGTCTGGAAACGTTGCACTGCCACTAAGAACTTGTTCATTTCGGATTGGATGTTTGTTGGAGTTATGAACAGTGTGTTGCCTGCACGAACTTTGTTTTCTCTGTATCGTCCAGCTTCTGCTAGACTAGGGCATAATTTTGCATGAATGCAATGCAAATTTGTCTCGTCTAACCATGAATCTTGGGCTGCAATGCAGTTAAGACCATGTTCTAATGCGTCAGAATGACAATCGGTTATCTTTTGTACATCAGAAGCAGAAGCACTATTTGTATTACTCCTAAGACCAGCGGGTTGACAATTAAGCTGAGAAGTTTCAAAATCTTTAATTAATTGTCCGTACGTTTCTGTTGACACAGATGCGCTTGCACCAGTGCTGCCTGCAGAGAGGAACTGATGTTGCCGTAGAAATGATGAAATCGCAACTAGGGAGCAGTAAAAGTCACCGTTCGTCGGTGCCTTTCCAATTAGATGGCGATCATTATTTGAGTTCGAAAGGATGCTGCCACAATTGATCGGCTGTATCACCAAATCCTGTTGACCATTGGTCCTCTTGCGCTTGTTGTTTCCACTCATCTTCGTTGTGTGGTGTAGAGGTAAAGTTCATACAAATACAACATGAGTTGTTCATCAAGGGAAATTGAAAATGAAATTAGGTGTTTGATTTGAGACTTGAGACATGGCACACATCATGTCCACATCATAGCATGTAATGTGTCACATGAGGCAGAAGTGGGTAGCTAGAGAAAGGAAGCCCAACGATTCAGATCAGGAAGTGCATGCGACTCAGCTTCTCTGAATAATGTTTTAAGTAAGTACTCCTAGTCTTTAGTTCTGGCTTCCTCTCTAATTACATTATTTTGCCCTTTCCCTCCTTCCTATATCCATATCCATCCTTTGCCCAGCCTTCCTTCCTTCCTAACTTCAATGCTTCCTGATAAATCAAATATCTAACCTGCATTTTCCAATTGTGCAACGATGTAGCTTGTCTCCTCGTGTAGCTTGTCTCCTAGCGTTTCTTCAACCACTGTTATCACTGGAGAAATATTCGCTGTTATCATTCTTTGGACATTCTCTTTGATGCAAAGCTTTCTGAGCAGTATCACTGCTCTCACCTGTATTTCTTCATTGTCCGAATGCAAAACCATGGCCATGACGATGACATCAAGGGCACCTTCGTCTACAATTTTGACTTTGATGCTATCCACAGCGGATGCAAAATTTGATAACATTGCGCATCCCTTAATTTGGACATGAGGAGATTCAGCGAAAGTGTGCATTGCTGCCAACACAGCTTCAATACCACCTGCGTCTAAGATGACTGGTATATTGTTTGAATGTTCGCTCAACACCGCCAAAGCTTCAACAGCTCTCTCTTGGATGGCAATATTTTGTGAATGAGACCACATTGACCTGACGACTGCTGTGCATGTTCCATTTTCTCCCAAAAGACGATAATTGTCGTCGTTTCTTCCAAGTGAAAGTAGCCTAATCACATCACATCCAATTTCATGTACCCGATTTAGATCGGGATGAGCCTTCATTGCCTCAAGAACGGCATTGACAGCGCCAGACGTCGCAAGTAGAACCTTACAACTATCGTCATCGATTGCACAGAACGCTCGCACTGCAGTCAGAGCCTGGCACTGTACTTCAACATCGCCATGATTGATAGCCATGCTAATTACGATGGAGTTAAACCCACAAGCCTTGCTAATTCTTCTTCTTGCTTCAACATTTCTCGCCAACAGTCCGAGTATCACACATCCATGCTCTTGTAAACCTCCACAGTCAACATGTCCATTCATGGTAATAATAACTTGGTCAATCAAATCTCCCTCAAACATGTACACAATATTATCTTCCACGATGCACAAACTGCTCAATGCTAATAGGCACCCCTCAAGCACAATTTCATCGTCACTGAATGACTCTATCGAATTTCTCAATGATTTCATTGCACCAGCTCTAGCGATATCCCGTTGCACATTCTCTCCATTCAAGCATGCTATAAATATCACTTTACATGCATTTACTTGAGCAATACCATCTTTAGCACAAACATCCATCGCATTGATAATCACATCAAATCCACCATAGTTTACTGTTTCTTCTGCTGTGTTGCTATCAAGTTCATGGATTAAAGATAATGCATATAGACCCTCATTCATTACTGCCAGTTGCGGATTTTTCGCCATAATGTTGACAATGTCAGCGTAAGATAAATCTTGCTGATTTAATGCTTGGAGGGCATCCTTTTCTGATGTAGAGATTGCAGTACCATTGACTTCGTCAGTGCATTTACTGTGGTGTTCATCATCAATCTGATAGTTTTCGAGTTGCTGCATGATGCTGGCTGCATCTTTGAGATCCTCCGTTAAGCTGGACGGGCGGGGAGTCATCCGTCGGAGATATGAAGTGCTGTGATCTGTGATGCTAGAACTAGAACCTCTTGGCTCGTCCGATTCCTCCGAGCACGGGGCCGTCTCTGACTTTTTTTTGCTGAACTTCAATTTCTGTGCCATCATCTTTCCCACTGAAATACTTCTAGTGCTAGTGTTATTTGAGCTATCAGACAGTTCTGCGGTAACGGAGGCTGCTAGTTGTTCTTCCGGATGACAGCGCAAACAAATCCCATTCAAAACCTGTCCAGGAACGGTCAGCGGCACTCTCTTGTTGAATAGCGTAAACGTCTTCTCATAACACTTCACTCCGCAGGTCACACACCTACCAGCCCTTTCTCTACGCAGAATCAACTCCTCCTTCGAAAGGACTTTACCGCTGGCGTCAATATCGGCTCCGACGCTGTCCATGTTTACCATTGTTGATATCGTAGTCTTTACTGCATAGCTGGATAAGTCGCTTGGCACGACAATGTATCAAGTTTTACTAATACACAAGTTGCAAGTTGTCTTGCCACTTCTTGAACCATCTTGCCAAGATGCAAGATGGTCTCCTCTGTGAGGTTCTCTTGGTGATTCGCTCTGTGAATGTCAGCAAATGTCTTGGGTCTTTGTCGTACCTCATGATTTTCGTACCGGTCCGACCCGAGATATAGCACAGAGGAACCTTTACAAAAATTGTACCCACATATTTACTTGTCCTCCATCAAAGGTCAAATATACATACTCCCTCTTTCGCCATCTCTAAATAGATAGAATCATAGCGACTCGTACCCCCTCAATACCAACTTAGCCAAAATCCTGATCCTCCGGGTTTACAACTCGAAGAAGTTCACGTGCTTGCTTCCACGTGCTGAAAATCACTTCGGCTCGGCTTGGCTTGGCTCCTCGACGACCGACATGAAACAATAAGCTAAACTAAGTAGATCAATCTTTCCTACAAAAGAGTTTACATAATTAAACATCCATCCTCCACGATGAAACTCCTTCCGCTGCTAACAATAGCCGTTATCTCCTTAATGGAGGATATCACTGTCTCGTCGTTTTCTACGATCTCATCAATAACGTCAAAGCCCCTATCGACGAAGACGCAATTGCACTCTTCCTCCAGCCCAAACTTGGATCGCCGAAGCGTACTAACCAACCTTGCATCTTCTGTATTGCTCGCGAGCACAGTTATCCCAGCTGCTGCCAGCGCTGCTCCCATTCCAGACATTCCATCTGTTACAAGGTTCGTTTTTTTCTCGCGTGTGTCCATGATTGTTGTGTGCGTTTCTGCTGTGTTACATGTCATCTAAACCATTGCAAACAACAAACCTATTTCCTATTACCACAGTTCTGAATTTGACGTGATTCTTCGAGACTCGGCAAAATCTATTGTATTAGTAGAGCTCTCTGGAGTTAAATCGGAAACAGCTTTAGTCAGACTGGCCGATGGTACCACGTTCTCGATTTCTGATCTCGTCGAGAGCAGTACAGATCCACGCAGTCCATTGAAACTTGTAGCAAGGTGTAGACTTTACAATGTACCGGTTAAAAATGTGGGACTTGCGGGGGTTCTATCGGGAGAGAATAGCATCATTGGATCATCGGGGAAGAAGAAGAAGTCGTATATGAATAAACAGGTTCAGAAGGCGGAAGAGAAAGAGCAAGCAAAGAGAGAACGTATGGCAGAAGACGAGAGGGAGAGGTTGGCTGAATTGTATAGGATGGAAGGTGAAGAGAAAGGATTCTTGGAGTAAGGTTGCAACCTCTGAATCAGAATAGAATTGTTGGGGAGGAAACGTGACAATTGTTAGAAATTCGAAAGAACAATATTGATGGGAGATGACAGTTCGTTTCATAAAGAAAATTAGACATTAACTGGCACCCTTGAAGCGGGCACTGCCAATTTATTAGTAATGTGGGGAATCGAACGGTTCGAAGAATTGCCATCTCCCAATCTATACCTTGCTGTAATCCAACTTGCTCTCCAACTTTTTAGTGTCCAAAATCTTCCTTGCTGCCTTCATGAAATCTTCTTCCATCACATAATCCCTATCATTCCTAATGGCAAATAGTCCCGCCTCTGTACAAATGTTTCTCATGTCAGCGCCGTTCAACCCATCTGCCAACTTCACTACACTCTCAAAATCAATATCCCCACGTTTCGTAATGGATGCCGAATGGATCTTGAGAATTTCCAAACGCTGTGTTTCGTTCGGCTCTGGGATTTCAATCTTTCTATCCAAACGACCAGGACGCAAAAGTGCAGGATCCAAAATATCAGGACGATTCGTCGCCATGACCATTTTCACTTGGCCCTGTTCCTCAAACCCGTCCATTTGGTTGAGCAACTCCATCAAAGTACGCTGAATTTCACGATCAGCGGATGTACCCTCACTAAACCTCGACCCTCCGATGGCATCAATTTCATCCATAAAAATGACGCAGGGTTGATGATCTCTGGCAAATCCAAACATTTCACGGATGATACGAGCGGATTCTCCAATGTATTTGTCGACAATAGCAGATGCCACAACTTTTAGGAAGGTGGCATTAATATTGGAGGCGAGAGCTTTTGCGAGCATAGTCTTTCCAGTGCCAGGAGGTCCGTAGAGAAGAACTCCCTTTGGTGGCTGTTGACAAATATGTGTGTGAGTAATCTTTTTTCAATGATAACGTCACTTTCAAATTTACCGGGGTGAACTTCCTAGTTGTCTGCAATGCGCTAACAAAATGTCGACTTACCTTGATTCCAACTCGGATGAACAACTCAGGATTCGTCAATGGCAATTCAATTACCTCCCTCAATTCCCTAATCTGTTCGTTCAACCCCCCAACATCGCTGAAGCTCGTCTGAATTCAAAAGAGGTGAGATGTAAGTATAATATAAAATATTATGATTGAGGATGTATGACCAAAAGCGCTTTGCAAGTTTAATTTCCCTCACCTTCTTTCCTCCCTCTTCATCCTCCTGCATATGAAAAACAGTCGGATCGACCTCTCGTGGTAATATCCTCATAATGGTGAGCGTCGTCATATCCAAAGCCACACGCGTTCCCGGCTTGAGCTTGTCTTGATTCAACCTGGAGCGACACCCCACGACATATCGAGGTCCACTGCTGGCCTTCACGATGAACCTCTCGTTGTCCAGCTTCTTCAACACATCGCCAATGATTTGTCCGACAGACTGCAAAGCCGATAAATCGTCCTCCGTCTTTTGATACCTGGCAACGAGGCCCTTGACATCCTCACGCATGCGCTTGAGGCGGGCCTCGGTCTCGCGATGTTCTCGGATTTTGGCACGGTATTGCTCAAGCACCTGCTCTCTCTCTGAGGGGGCTGCGGGTGCAGCTGCTGCTGTCTCTCCTTCTGACATGTTTCAATAATTAGTCGGGTTGCTGATGATATATTTATTGTAATGCTGGGCGCCTCTCTATGTTGTTTTTATTTCATTGTTGTTTTGGTGATTTTCGTTGTGCTTCCATCAAGATCTTTGGCAGAGGAGATGGGTGTCTCACTCGCAGTCAACTCAGCCAACTCTCCAAACAAGAGAAACGAAACACGGACACGATGCCAGCACCAAGCCAAGCCGGCGAAGCACAAGCGAATCAAGCTGCATACCACCATACTCCTCTACCTGCCATACAAA
Organism: Skeletonema costatum; assembly: GCA_018806925.1. Taxonomy (NCBI): domain Eukaryota; phylum Bacillariophyta; class Thalassiosirophyceae; order Thalassiosirales; family Thalassiosiraceae; genus Skeletonema; species Skeletonema costatum. Next base: position 805 of record JAHBBA010001076.1, on the reverse strand, counting down.
GAGGTATTTGCTGCGCCAAATAGAAGTCATCAAGTCTCAAATCTCCGACAGCATAAGAGCGAAAATATCATGGACTCGACAATGAAAAGACACAAACTCATCTTATCGATTGCATTATTTGCTCTTTGCCTACCGCTGTCAGTTCAATCTTATAGAATTGGAGATGCGGTAGGAATCATAATTCGGACAAACAAACACAAACTTGAAGCGTATCGACACCAGATGCCAAGATTTGGCGTGTCAACAAAAACGAAGATCGAAACGCAATTCTTGATTGATGCTGCTGGAAACGATCTCAAACTTGCAGATGGTATTAGATTGGCGAGGCAACAACAGAATCCTCATCATCACAATTATGAAGATAATACTCAAGAAGAATTATTACGGATGTCTATGCAATTTGATGAAGGATTCCATCACATCAGTACAATAGATGTATACAACCCTTCACAACGACCACCACGCAAAGCATTAGATACTCTTATCATTAAATTTGTGTACTCGGCAAGTGATGGGAGCATTCATTCGGTACAGCAAGAAACGCGATACAGAGACTTCCAGCCTAATGGTGGAGGACGGAACACGATGCCCAAGTCATTTACTGTAGAATACGTTTGGATAGAAGAAGCTGACGTCGACTTGGGGAGTGGAGTGCTTTTTCTTTTTGCTATAGTTCTACTCGTTGCTCTGCTTGGGATGATGGATGTTTGCTGTGGTAGTGGAAGTGAAGAAAATGGAGGTACTTATTCAAAAGCTCCAAAATCCGCGGATGGCTTTGCAAAGAGGTTGTGACACTTATGAAACA